>VZUI01092725.1:0-87854 GCA_013401135.1 Cettia cetti | reverse complement strand
AGAGAAGAGAAGAGAAGAGAAGAGAAGAGAAGAGAAGAGAAGAGAAGAGAAGAGAAGAGAAGAGAAGAGAAGAGAGTAATTAAAAATATAGGGAAGTGTATCTCAAAAGAAGCATAGTTTATTACATGATTAGTCTCAAATGAACCAGTTAAAAACTGGAGTATAATCCTGAGTCATGCCCTTGAAAATATTTCCTTACCTTCATTAAAATATGATTAAAAATTCTTTATCCATAACTATCTTGCCATAACCACTTACAGTTCACGTATCACTCAACAGAATGGAAATATGAAAATGTAAGTGTGTCAGGCCTAGAGGGACAATATGGCCCTTCACTTACTGGAAAACTTTTCAAGAAATTTTAAATGATTTCCAAGACCTTTCTTTTATGCTTTCATCCTGTTTTTCAAAGTTCCTTGTTTTCTTTGACAAATGCTCCTAAGAAATCCACATTTTAAAAATTGTATTATAGATCATAAATTACATTATGAAAAATATTAAATTTGCAACTGGCCCAAAATTGCTTGGTCCTTGAAATTATAGTATTCAGAGACTTCTGTCATCTCATTGTTTCTGATACTGCTCACGTAGGCTCTGCTCCTTTCTTTTACTCTATAGGCAGGCTGCAGGTACTTTGGAGGAGTGATTTTATTTCTGGAATCAGTTTTTACAGGACTTAGCACAGAGTGCTGTGATGATGGCTCTTGGGAGAGCAATAGCTTTTAAAATCGTGACTCCTTTTAAACTACTAAATTAAAAATTAAGTCTCAGAATTATGTGATCCCAACAGGATTTATAGACTGTGTGTAAAATATGAATGCAAATTCTTGGGGAGTGGTTCTAACATGAACACTTGTACGCGTGTCATGACATCACTGTCTGACCATCCATGTGTGGGTAATGGTATCTGATCTGCACAACAGGCTGGGAAGTCTGTTTTTGTGGGTCCCAAATCCAAACTTACCCTCATTTCAATGGTGGGTTAATGTGTCTGTCCCAGTAAAAATTTGCACTACCTCCCATTCTTGTTTTTATTATAGTGACTACAAATTAATAATTAATAAAGCTAACCCACCCCATGCTGGTGGGCTGATTGGGGTTTTTAATGTACTATGTGAGAACAGAGGTGGTACAATGATCAATCTTGTGTAGCACTGAGAATTACTCCAGAATATTAACACTCTGACCCTCTGTAGAGAAAGGTACAGAGAGCCTCAGTATTTCCTAAAGTTACTGTTATATGCCAATTGTTATCAGATACTTTACTATTAATAAAGTTATCATATACTTAGTGGTGGGAATAACATAGAAATTTACCAGTATGTACAAGAGGGAAAATCAGATGTTGTCCCTGTTGTTAAAACCTAGACTTAAGGGCACAACTCCTTTACTTTTGGGATACTAGATGTTTCTTTATGAAATTGCAAGTTTCATGTGTGCTGCAATGTACATCCTTTCTGTATACTTTTAGACAGTAACTTACCATCATCAATGACAGAAATAAGCAGCTGCATAGCACAAAGCCCATACACCAGCTTTCACACCTGAGCTCAGCTGGAGTTTGCCCAGTGGAGTGAGCCATGCTGGAGCTGTCAGGGATGGTGCTGCAGGACTTCCCAGCAAGGAGAGGCAGGAGCAGGGCTGGCTGTGCAGCACTGTCTGTCCTTCTGCTCCTGATGCTGGACCAAAACTCTTTAATGCTCTGATTTGCAGCCTGGTGCAACAGATAGGCCTTTTAAGAAACATATAAAAACTCCTAAACATTAACAGCAACAGAAGGTCACTGATCCTTTTTCTAGTGGTTGAACTACCACCCCCAGGTTTGGTGATCAATGTCATAGGAGCAGAAGAACTTGATTCAGAATTTGGTTGCAATTGTTCACTTTAGACCGTTTATACCAGTATAACAATCTCTTATCAACATACAACAATTTCTGTAGGGATCATTCCTATTTATCTTCAGCAAATACATGTGCTGTGTAGGACACTGCTGCTCTGTTTTATCAGAATCCTTCTTTGCATTTGCTGAAACAGTCACAGATATAAGGTAGAGCCACCAAGCTGACTGCATAACCAAATGATACGGTTAACATAAAATAATAGGGTCTGAAGAGAACCTTGTGAAGTGAGAAGTGAAAGTAGGACAGTACTAGTAATGTGCCTTCAACAGGTTTACCAAGGATATCTAGAAAAACTACATGGGAAGAATGAATTGTGACTTTTGAAATATCAGAGCAAAAATCTATTTAATGAAATTCATTGAACTTCTACAATTCTATTCTTACTTCATTCTTTGTCTTTTTGCAGTGGTTGTCAGAGGAGTCAATGTTACTACAGAGAAAACTGGTTTTACTTTTTATCTAAGAATATCAAACTGCTTTTCAAATCAAACAAAGTCTCTCAAATAAATATACCATGTCAAGATCATTATTCAGATATTGTATGAGGAAAGGGAAACATGATGGTATTGGGTATTTTGCCATAATGCTTGTAGCAAGACAAAATTAGAGGTGATAATTTCTGACTTTCTAGCATAATTATTACCCTCACACATTTCATTTTTATAGCAGCTAAGTGTTAAACTCTATGCTCTTAAATGTTCAGTCAGCATACAGATTAGGTGAGCTGTGGAAAACAGTTGTTTTAAACACAGACTATGAATTTTAACAGTAGATATTCAGATAAATATATAAACAGTAATATCTTTAACTATATACTTTTATCACATTATTCCCTTTTTCTGAAGTACTCAGTGACCATCCACTGTGCCTTATTCTAGACAGACCACAGGACACTTATTGTGTATTCTGCTTTAAGTCACGAAAAAGGATGACTGACTTCCAACGATGAAAAATTAATGTCTTAGAATTTTACAAACTACCTCTAATAATTAAAGACATAAATGTAGCTTGTTGCTGTCTCACCTTTCAAAGAGATCTAGGCAATTTTTATGCTTTTTTAATAAAGAGACAGAAAGAGCAACTGCAAAACATTTAATGCTTGAGGAGTTTTGCTTCAAAAGGAAACAATAAAATAGAGGTTTTTTTAAAAAATATAGGATTGGTTTTAGTTAATTTGTAGTTAAATATATTGACTAAAGCAATTCAGAGGCTTAACTGCAAATACAGCATTGTCTGGTTGGGAAAGAAAACACCCAGGTGGAAATAATTTTATTTAAGAATTCCTGAAAATCAAATTATTTTTATGGAATATGATCCTAGATGAACAGATACTGAACTTGAAACTGTGGTGGGTTGATGCCTGGCTGCCAGACACATGCACAGCTGTTCTGTTACACCCCCTTACCAACAGGACAGGAGAGAAAATGACAGGAGAGATGAAAAATGCTCATGGATCAAAGAAAAGATAGGGGGACCATGTACCATGGTCTATCACAGACAAAACAGACTTTGTTTGGTGAAAATCAATTTAATTTTTTTGTCAACTAATATGGATTTGGATAGTGAGAAATAAAGACAGAATCAAATTCAAAGGCCAAATCTTCATCTTTGAAGACTGGAGATCTGAACAGTAAAATATGTCCTTAAATTTCTTTCTGCATCTAATTTCAGCTGACTTACACACGAGACACATTGAGCAAGTGCACTGGAAGAGAAGATGGACTGCTGCCCACTCTGCCCTGTCGCCCTGTTCATTTTAGCCTTCTGATATCTACATTTTTCTAATGAAGTTTCTCACGCATTTTTATGTAAACAGAATATTGTTTATGCAACTGTTTTATTGTTGACATTCTTCTTTTGGGGAGGAGAAACTTGATGGACTTCTAGTTTGACCAGTGTGATTGGAGAGGAGGCAGCCTTCATCTTCCAATCCCTGGTCATTGTCCAAAATCTATATAAACTGAAGTAACAAAATAAACTTCCTTCTTCTTTTTCCTGCCCTGACAGCTTGTTGTGTACATGTGCTCATTGCCTGTCCCATAATGACACTGCCCAAGGTCTCAGGTATGGTTTCTGGAAGGAAAAGCATTTACAAATTGCCTACTTTAGCCAAAGATTGTCCAAATATTTTTTATGATACAGAGTGGTAGTTAGATCATGTGGGTATACTATTTATATATTATCTTAGTGGGGGTTCTCATCAGTAATATTTTTTCTTTCTGCAGTAGCATAGAAATGTGTTACATCATTCTTAAGATTAAAAGCAATTTTTTTCCTCCTTTATATGTTTTTGTGTCTGTGGTTTGGAAATTTTATATTCTTTTTATGTACTAATATAATTGGAATATTGCATACACAAACAAAAAGGCTGATGTCCTGTTAAAAGTTTTATTTTTAAAGTAAAACATAGGAGTTTAAATTTTTCATTTTCTATGAAATTGACAAAGCAAATCACTGTGTAAAATAAGAGTATTTCTTATGAAAAAAATCTATATTATTTTGAAGGGGGATACCATTTCTTTGTACATAATTGCATAGAAAGGTCTTTTCACTTGTAGAAGGCAAAAGTGCAAAGGCTCAGTTTTGGGTACAGGCAGTATAATAGACTGGATGGAATAGAAGGTACACTGGTAGTCATTGCTAATACACTTGAACACAAACATGCAATCTTTAATTGTATGTGCATTCATTAATATAATCCAATAATGTCTTGAAATAAGCTGTAGACCACTTAATAGATGCACAAATAGAGGAGGAAATGAATTTTTGAAGTAGTTTATTGTTGATCCTAGCTAGCCAGATGAACATTATGCCAGTAATTACTTTCATCTGCTACTACAACCATTTAATCTTTTATAATTTCAAGCAGATCTTTGCTAGGGCAATTAGCCTTAAAATGTGCAGTAGAATTGGGATTTTTTGTTGTCTTAAGATGAATGTGTATAAAAATACCTACTTATTTTGGTAGAACAGATGAAAACTGAACTGGATGACCTTTAAAGGTCCTTTCCAACTCAGACAATTATATGATTCTTTAACACAGCTATCATAATGGAAATAATTTTGATCCAGATTGGTGGAATTCAAAAGGTGATAGCCAGTCAGTCTTAACTTCATGATTACAGACTTAGAACAATACAGTTTTCCCTAAAATTTTACAGGGAGCCCAGTGGCATTATGAAACATAATGTGTTCTTAAGTTCCCTGTAATTGGAGTAATTGAAAAATAATAGGACTTTATATTAAAAAGCAGACATGAGACTTTGCTAACAGCAGAAGTTTCAATAGTCCATAAAAAATGAAGCTGGGATTAATAACTGATATATTTTATAGTATCTAGCAAAGTCATTTAATAAAGGTTAAAACTGTAAATGATCAGTCAGAATAGGTTTTTACAAAAAGAAAAATGTATCAAGCCACATGAAAAGTTGAAGTACAAATTTCTTGAGCAATATTTCATTAAGAAAATTCCAGAAGTGCTGTTCTTTTCAAACCACATGTACTAAATAAAAATCAGTTGTTTGTAACTCACTGGAGTTAAGAGGCACTTATGATTACCAGGAATGAAAGCTTGCTTTTTGCTCTTCAGTTGTCACGTTCTTCATTTTGCAAAAACAAAGATGTGGTATGTGAAGTTAAAAAAAAAAAAAAAAAAGAGTAATAAAGCCAGTTCTCTGTTTACCTCAGGCTATTCAGATACTATGAAAAACATTAATTTCCTGGATAACAGCTAAATGTTTCCTGAGAAACCTAGTCCCCCCTCAGGTAAGAAAAAGTTTAACAATAGTTTGGTTGTGCGACTAATGAAGCACAACCCTGAGAGGACTGATTGTTTGCCATCAAATGCTACCCTGAATTGGAGCAGCCTCCTGGCAGACAAGGCAGCAGCATTAAGTCTGATGTAGGTGCAAACACAGATGCTCAGGTTGCTGGACATTGCTGCCCTGATGCCACAGTGCAGCACCACTGGGGCCAGATCTCCAGAGGCTTTTATCACCTTGGTGAGTAAGGCTCACTGAGAGGAGCACCTGCTGCTCCTGCTGCTGCTCACAGCCTATGCTGGGTGTAAGAGAGAGAAATTAATGTGGGACCAGAGACTGGAGCTGGGAACTGCCCCTCTAGTCAGGTGTCCTACTCACAGGTTTTCTCTCTGGTGCCAATCCATTTGACTGTCTATCTACATACTAGCATGAGGAACACAAACTCAAGAAAAATGACTGATGGAAAACTCTTCTTGGTCAAGAGAACTACACGTGATGCAAAATGGAAAAGTTAGCAAAGATCAGCACCCACAATGCCATCTTTTATGAGAGTGACTCTTTCTTGCCTGTGCCTCTATCAAATAATAACTAGCAACCAAATCATTGCTGCATAGCAGTGAGACAGATCCAGGTTCGAGCGGCCCTTCTTTAGAGTAGTCTGTTCTTTCTGACCACTTCTTTCTATATAATTTTTCTGCTTGTTTCCAAACGTTTTTTTCTTCACTGCTTGCTTACTCTAGACTCCTTACATGGAGATTTTTTTTTTCCTCACTTCAAGTAGAAAATTTTTCTACAGCTCAGAAAATTTTTCTGAAAAATTGACTGACTTTTTTTTTAAGTTTTGCATGAAGACTTTTTTTTAAGTTTTGCATGAAGACATCCCCTATTTTTCCTTGAAGATGAAATTCTCCACCTCACCAAGTGTGACCACTAGATACTTATTTTTTCCTATTCTTTCTTTGTATTATTAATCTACCAGGTGTAAATTTTCCTTCCTAAGTGTCAAAAAGCATTGTAAATATCAACAGCACAAAATTTCTTCTCAAATAAAACTCTTCATGCTGCGTAAGTAGAATTTGTTTAAAGTTTTTGATAATCTATAAAGGAATCTTTTCAGTGTGTAGTATATTCAGATGCCTTTACAGACCTCAGCATGCTGCTGCCTGAAAAAGTTATCCCCTGCTACAGGATAATTTGAGCATAGATGCTTACTATTTAATTTTTGTGCATAGCTTTCTTGGATGTAGCTGACCTTGATGTGTTGCTAACATCCTGAGATTCATGCAGCAGCTTCAGGAAAACTTCTTCATTAAATCAATCCTCATGCATTTGCAGCCCAAGTCATAGATGTGAGACATGTTTCAAGTTCACAGCTTATCTCCCAAAGTAGACTTGTTATACATCTAAGCATCTCCACACTCCAACTGCAACATTTTGCCTTTGCTTCACATTCATTGCAGTATGAATAGCAGTTCCTTAAGGCAGAGTGCTTTCACATATCATGTGACAAGAAGACACCCCATGGAAGTCCTGGGAAGGCCAGGGAGTGGCTTTCACCTCATTATCTCTGATTGAGAAACCATGTGTAAGTACAGATAGCCCAGATGATACTGATAAGTATTTCATATCCACTTAGCAACTTTTCTGCTTTTAGTTCCACGGATTTACAGCATTTTATATGGAATTGACAAGCCCCATGGATGCCTAGGCCTCAAAGTGCATCTCTTTTATGGTACAAACGCCTCAGACTCTTGAGTCAGCTTTGAGACAAAGTGGGGGAAAAAGTGGTGCAAAACTCAAGTTCTGGAAGGACAGTGCATGCACTGGGTCTAGAGGATCTAAGCAAATGTGGGAGGAATGCACTAAAACAGCTACACAATACTGCAGAGAATGAACCAAAGGTGAAGTCAGGGAAAAGAATTTCCTTTTCTTTCGAGCTGCTGGTTTTTTTTTCTGATGAATTGATTAATCTTCAGAAGACCATGAACTCAAAGTTAGACATCACCAAGTGTAAGCCTAAATTTAGAACTGGTTGTCAGCTACCAGTGACTACTTCTCTGGCAGCCAAGAATTAAAGGAAAAACCTGAAATAATCAGGACATAAATCTTTAATTGCTGCTGTTTTTACAAACGCTACTGCAAAATATTTGCATAGCTTCCTTACAGCAATTGTAAATATTTCACTTATCTTTTTCTAACTCCTTACTCTTCATAAGGTTAATAGTATCAGAAAAATATAAAGGAACTCATATCAGTTGCAACAGCATCCAGTAACAAAAGTAAATTCCAAGGTATCTTCCAGCTGTAAACCTTATTGTGCTGCCCCTGCAGCACCGACATGTTATCCTCTGAAAAATCACACAGTTCATGTGATAACCAGGAGTTTATCTCCCACATTCTTGAGCTGCTGATCTTAACTCTTGCTTTGGAATATACAGCACTGCAACATCATTAAAGCAGTCTGACTCATAACACCATTTTTACCTTGACAATCAATAACTGGTTTCCCACCCTTCCCTAACTCAACAATTTTTTTTACACATTAGGGTAAACAGGCAGAAATTTTAGTGCCAGGTTGAAAAAGCAATGTGAATAATGTTTACTAAGAAAAGAGTAGTTTATATTCTCATAAACCTACGCCAATCAGGAAAAAGGTCATGAAAATAGATACTTATCAGTTTCCTCTGTCCCAATCATATGTACATGGAAGACATGGCCTGTCCCGTGAAGCGGAGAGCATAAAAGACCTGCCTGATGATGTGGATATAAATGTAGATCATGAAAGAGATATATTATAACATCAGCTTTGTTCAAATTCTGAGTAAACTTGTCTATAAAAGAATACTGGGGATAGTTATGGTCACTAAGGCTGAAAGGAAACTATCTAAAGTTGGGATTTCTCACTTTAATTCCGCAGTTGGCATACTTTTTTGATATAAACTAACTCTAAGAAAGCTGAGGGGAAAATACTACTTGATACATGCACAAGTATTGCATATAAGTGTAAATATAAGGCACCTGTCTTAGTTAACTGTGTTTCTACCAGCCAAATATCCTAATTTATATAATGCTTTTTGCAATTTTGTGACAGTGATCATAATGATGATTCTGGCAGCATACTGAATTAGAGGTCCACAAATTGTCCAAGCCATCCAAAGTCTTGTGTAGTGGTTTGCAGTGAGAGGGCTGAAGATAAATGCACTGTAGTAATCCCCCTTACTAGCTAAGTTGAAAATTAAAATGCTCTTTGCTCCATACACAATCATTTAACCCAGCCTTTAGTAGAGAGTAAACAGGAAGGGTTACATTCTGGACTGATCTGTGGTTTTATAAGCTTGACATCCAACAGAAAACTAAGTGGAATTACATGGCCAGTGTTACATAATTGGCCTTGGTATTTTTTGAATCAGTTCACCTGTGGGTAAGGACTCAGTTTATGTAAGACTCAGGGTGAACTAAACAAGGTACAATGATAAGAAAATATCATCACCAGCATCTTGACCAGTCTTTTTTCTTTTTTTTTTCTCAAGGTTTGTACCTTTTTTTATTCAGCATAAGGCTGTAGTGCTAATCTCATTTTAAAATGCATGAGAAACATCAACAGAAAAATATAGGCCTTCACTTTATAAGATGCCCTTTGATATCAAGGACAACTAACTAGAATTGATTTAAATTCAAAGAAACAGTGAGATATTTTGCTTTGCTTAAATGGCCTTTAGTGATTCTGACTGCAGAAAATGTCCCTCCAGTTTGACTCATTTAGTTCCCCACATATATACTCTGTCATTAAGGGCTGTTACTAAAGCAGCTTGTGGAGAAAGCATGCTGCTTTTTTTTTATAGTGAGGAGCATAATTACAGGATAAGATGTGATGAATTTATGCCGACATATTCAGCTCAAGTCACATGCCAGAGAATAAATTCATTGAAATGAAAAGCTAAAAAAGCTAAACCTTCACCTGTAGTGCATTCTTGAACTATGCATTTGAATTGAATACTTTTTCTCTGTACAGAAAGTTCTTTCATTTTCCCAAAAGCACAACTGTTTCTTCCTCTAGGCTTGCACTCTGTTGAAAATAATGGTACTGCTATGAAGATTCTATTAAGGAAAAATATGGTTAATTTTACTGTTTTGGTCAAAATTTCCTTGCTCTTAGTCACTCAAATTTGGCATTGGATTATTTGGATTATTAACAAAATATTTGTTGAAAATATAATGCTTATATTTTCTAAATCTGAAAGGGAAGAAAGTTATCAGAATAAGTCCAGTTTCAAATTTTGAAAAATTTATTTTCATTGGAAAAATTCCTTTCTTTTAGTTAAAATTTAAAAATAAAAAGCTTCAAGCCAACTGGGCTGAGGAAAATAGAACTGTAGCTCTTGTGACTGGACAACTCCATTCTGGATTAGTGCTGGTCATACATTGGACCCTCAAACCTCTTGGTTGCTTTTGATGTTCACAAATGTTGAATTACGTTTTTAGTGGAGAACAAAAGCAAAGGGTTACATCCTGCCTTGTGTCAGTGTTTTATGATCCTTGCTTCACCTTTCCAGAAGTTGTGCTCACTTCCCTTGCAATGATTTATGCCTACTGTACCCACCTACTTGCTCAGTTGGTATGCTTGAACTGTGGTTTGTTAAACAGTGAAGTGATAAAAGTGTGGCAAGTGCCATGCATGGGAAAATACTGTGACACAGGGCCCAGGAATTTGCATTGGCCCATGTATTAGATTCAGTGTTGAAACCTCTAGTGCCTTAGGTCACTTATAGGCCACCATGCCCCCAAACCTGGACCAAGAAAAGTTTTATGTATCTAAGGCAGTATATAGGAAGAGTGAAGGTTTTTATATTCAAAATTTTCATTCTGAAGCCTCTTCTCTAATTACAGCTCTCTGGAGGCACATAAATTTTGTAATTGGTCTATAATGTTTAGAGCTCTTACTTTTTAGCATGTAAGGAGAAAGGAATACACAATAGATCTTCAGTTAATGACTTTGTCTGGAATGTGAGTAGTCCATATTTCCATTCCCACTCCTGATGGAAAACATCAGCTTTATTCAATATTTATACCAAGATTTATTAATAGCACCCTTAACATTAGTGAGCCCTCTTAAATTTTTTCAGTTAATCTCCCAATCACATGACTTTCCTGAGAGGTGATGGTATGGCAGTTTTCCAGTAAAGATTATTATTTCTGTGTGAGCATTTCTGTTACAGCTCTTGCTTCTTAAATAAACTGATGAAGAACAGCAAGGGGAAAGAGTCACCCAAAGGGGAGAACATGGTTCTAAGTACAATTTTGTAAGCTGCTTCCAACATATCATACTTTATATAAATCCTCTTTGCAAGATTCTTCCAATCCTCCTTCCAAGTCCTTTCAATTACTACATTTCTCTATTTTAATTTGATATGGCTATTGTAATTTATTGCATTCACTCTCTTTCATATTCATGATAGAAACCTGGTTTTAATAGTCGCATAAGATAATCTGACTCCATTTATAAAGTATTTAGAAAATGTTGGCAAATAAATTTCAGACTATCCTTTTTCTTAAATGGAAGTATCTGTAATGTGGAGAGTTATAATCAAAATTGGGGGGTGGGAGGGGATGGGGAGGATATAAAACCATATTTAATATGATCTGAAATGATAGAAGTGTTTAAAGATTTTTTTTCCCTGCTTAGTATCTGTTTGTTGTTTAGTTAATCAAATTAATGTATTTTCACATACTTGATCTTAAATTTCATGAGGTAGATATAAGAGATGAAATTAGCTTCCCAGGAGGGAATAATGGAAAAATTATGAGAAAAATAAATTGTATGTTGAAAAAATTAAAATAATCCCCATGCAGATGCTAAGTAGTTCAGCTATTTAATTAACTAGTTTTTTTCTGAGTCTACATCTAAACTATTATTCTTGTTTTAAAGTAAATTGATCTAGAGATTACTTCTTCAAATTCTATCCAAAGCCTTCTGAAATGGAAAGGAAAGCTCCCACTTGAGTATCATAGAATTTTTATCAGGTCTAGGGGTTAGTGGGACTTTTCTTAGAGTTAGACAATTATTACATCATTTGGTATGAGAAGAAAACTCTATTTCAGAGAAACTAAATCTACAGTAACTGCTGGTAAATTGGAGGTCAAACTTGGGTTATGGCAGCAGAGCAGCAGAAGCAATGCTTCTCCCAGCCAGTTCTGAGAGACACTTAACAGTGTCTGAACATTTCCTCTCACAAATCTATTCTAAGCAGTTTCTCATAACGATAGAAAAGCAAAAAACATATTCTGTAATATTCCTACAAAATCTGAGAGAGCTGAAATGCTCTAGTATCAGCTTGTCTGTGTCTACCTGCCTAAACACCTCATTAGCAGTGGCATAAAATAGCAAATTATTGAAGAATCACAAGTTACAGCATTTTTAAAAACTGCCATAGTAAAATTAATAAAATGGAAAGGCTCAAATGAATAGGTTAAATCTTCCCATTTCAATGTCTGCTTCTTTGTTTTATATCATTGTGATGAACATTAGTGATGTAATGAAAATTTGTAATCCTTCATATTATAAGGAACCCAAACTACTACCTACCTTTAATGTCTGTGTACCCAGAGAACTACAGAATAAACTGGTGGTTTCAGGTAACACTCCAAACTGAGCACAGAGAATAGAGCAGCACACTGCATAACTGAGGAAACATCACATGGCACAGCAGAGAAAAAGAAGGATTAACTGAAAAAGATTCTGATCTTGTCCTCTTCTTCCTCACAGAAACCCCATGACTACATGTGCAGGGGAGAGTTTCTCTCAAAGAGGATTCTAATACAAATTAACCAGATATTTCTGATAGGGATAACAAATTGTATATGCCCTTTTTGTTTATTGAGAAGTTTCAATATCAATGATGTTATGTTTGGTAAGAAATAGAAGTTGCATCATACCATGAATGTATTTGTGAAACAGGGACCAAATTTTCAAACCTGAACCCACATAAAAACATCTTTATCCCCTGAGGGAGAGAGAGGGTGTCCAGGAAAACATGTTCTCTGGTTCCAGATTTGGGCCCTCACACCAGCCTTAGCCTTCTGAATTTTTTCCTATTTTTCTCCAAAAAAAGATTTTCTTATTTTAATTCCATGCCTAAGCATAAAATACAAAAGATATTTTATAGGTTTTGAAGTTGAAAATAATGCACAATTTGTCTATTCCACCAGAAATGTTTCCTTAAATTGAATGACTTTAAATAGAAAAAAAATTAGACACAAAAACTCTACCTATGAAGTCCTCAAAACTTTAATATTTACTTTTGGGGTTCTTTATTCTCATGCTTACAAAGAAAAAAGAATCTTGATTAAAGCAGAGTCAAGCTTAGTGACCTTGTTAAGGATTACTTGGTTCACAAATGGGTTTAAAGAGAAACTGCTGATGCTTAAAAGCTGTTTACTATTAATCTTAAGAAAATCAACATTTCCAGATTATCAAAGTAAAAGCAAAGAGGTAATTTGTCCTCTGTGTGTTACAATTGCTTCTACATGGAAGAGGTTTGTCAGTCAGGACATTCTAAATCTTGCTGAAAAAGTCATAAAAAATAAAAGGGCAAAAAGTCAAGTTGGACAAACTTAACCTTTAAATAAAAGGAAAATTCCTGACAGGTCTTTGAGGAGCAATTAGACATGAGGAACAGTTTATAGAGAGAGATAATGAACTCATTGTAAGTTGAAGTCTTTAAAACAGAGATGTCAAATGTCATCTCTGAAAAATGTACTTAAATATAGGGTGTATTTCTGCAGCTTCTGGAAGATATTATCTGTCTGTGTATCACCTGAATTGGAGCTAAGGGAAGAAAGTAGGTAGGGAAGAGCTAATTCCTGATGTTTTCTTTTGACCACAGGATCTGCAAGATGCTGAATAGCCCAGGTGGCCCTGTCTGGACTTTGGGGAATGGAATTGTCTATGTGGCCTTCAGTGTTCTCAGGAAGCAGGACAATAACACAATATCTGTGATCCAGTCTAAACACCAACCCTGTCCTCATTCTTAAGTCCATGTTCTTTCTCATTGTCTCACTGTTCCCTTAAATTTTGTTTTCTTTGCTGAAAAACAACCCACTTTCAATAGAACAGCATGATCCAATAACTACCAACAAAAACAGAGAGAGGAAAAAAGTTTTAGTTCAGCTCCACCTAATTTTGTCTGGTGGAACTGCTAATTTCTGAGGCCAAACTAATGTCATATAGTTCCAAATTCTGCAAAGTACCGACTGGTTTGATTTAACACACTTAAGTCACTGTGTATTTTATCCAATGTCACTGAGACTAATTATTGGTTTGTTATTGCAAGCAGTAAGCAGCACAGTGAAGAAAGAAAACATCTAAGTGAAACCGAATTTTTACTGTGGTCTAGAGCTCCTTTACAGACTTGTCAAATCTCTTTTCTTCAAAGCCTCAAGTAATGCTAATGGAATAAATAATTGAGAATTCACAATAAATGATCTTTGCACTCTCTAGAGGCTTAAAACAGCTTCTAAGATAAAAAAATATACTCTCTTAGGAAATTTGCCTTGGTCAAACTTTGAAAATAACATGGCCTGTGTATAAAGGGGAGTGTACAATGTTACCAGGACCACTGAGGATGTTCAGATATTTACTTTCCATCTCAGTAATTAATTTTCCCAGACTATTACTAGAACCAGGAGCTCTCTTTTCATCTCAACACTGGTTAATGTTTGCTTTTGTACTTGTCCTAACTGAAATAACTGAAATAAAGGATTCCTTCAGCAAGGTTCGTATTGGAATGAGGATTATCTTTCCAACAGGAAAGTTTGAAAGTAAACTCTATTATATGCTGGTCAGGAAACTGAGTAAGTGACTTGTTGTCATTTAAACATATTTTTTGGCCTTGAGTTGATCTACTAGACTCACAATTAATTTTTTAGATGCCATAATTTTGCTTACTTTGTAGGACTAACAGCCAAGTTTATTTAATGCTGAAAACTCCAAAATACAACACCAGACACTATATCCTATATCTTACATTTCCAAACCATAACAAAAAAATGCTTGTATTTCCCAGTGTTGTGAATTATGGTGGGTTTTTTTGTTTGTTTTTTGTTGGTTTTTTTTTTTTTTTTTTTTTTTTTTTTTTTGTTTGTTTTTTGTTGGTTTTTTTTTTTTTTTTTTTTTTTTTTGTGAGGGTGGATGTGTGAACTCTCAGAACAGTGTTTATGAAAGTTGCAGTAAGCAATCAGGGTGATATTTTTCAATATTTTATGCCAAATCTTCACCTATGCACTGTATCAAGGTTGGGTAGATCAAGGGGGAAGTATGTAAAGACTGCCTCAGAATATATTTCCTGTCATGAAATGCAGATCGCCCTTGGTAACTTCTCTGTTGAAAAAAACACTGTGTGGGCCCAACAGAACCATGTTTGTTAGAAAAAAAGAAAAAGGACTTCTCTATCAGTAATTATCCTATTTCTACTGCTCTAACAGCATATGTTGCAACTTCAGCTCTAGCTTTTTCTTGTTCTACAGTTCCAAGTGCTAGTGTTTTCTTATTAACTGTTATCTATATTTTAATGTGTTTGTGAGGCAGCCTTTTGTTTATTTGGGGTTGCACACCACAATCCAGTGGTCTATCTTGGAGGTGCTAAACCATGAATTTTCATAGTGAGACCAGTCAGTTGGGGGTTTTTTGGGGGGTTAACTGGTTCATAAAAAACAGGAAGCAAAATTAAGCCTCTTCTTTATCTTTGCAAATTATTTTCTTAGGACCAGTTTCTTGGAATTAGATGGCACTTGCCTTTTCAGCAGCTGACACTCCAGCCCTTTGTATGAAGATTGTTAAGAAACCCATGCCTTCCTTTCCATCTCACATCCCCGTGAGAACAAGGAGAGCTGGTAGTTAGATCCAGTGCTGGGCACTGCCTCTTCTGCAGGTAAGCCCATGCTGCTAGATGGATCAACTATCAGGCTGTAAACTTGTACTAAAAGTTTTGCTCATGAAAGATTTTTCTTTCAAGATCCTCCTGGAGCAGGAGCCATAAGTGCTGTGATACCAAATAGTATAAAGGAATGCCTCTTTTGACCTCATTATTATACCCCAATGCTGCTTTATCCTGCATGGCTGATGCAGCCTGCTGATGCATTTTTAAGAGCAGTCACATTTTGCACATACAACTATTTCTTCTGTGGTTACAGCTTGTGGTTTGAAAATTTCACAGCTCTTTCCAGTATGGGCTTGTCTGACACTAGCTACTCCTAAGAAAACTCCCTTCTTCTTTCACAGGTTCAGTGCAGAAGGCAAGTATTGATACTACAAATTTTCCTATTTTTCTGCCAGCACAGCTCCATTGTGCCTCTATCCAGAATTCAGAGTCACCCCAAGCCACTTGCTCACTGAGGGAGGAAAAGGAAGGAAACACTTAATTGGAGCTACTTGTACTAATGTATTTATTGCAAGAAACTGAGGAGAATCTGGTGCATTAATACAAATCTCTGAAATAATCAAAGAATCATCATCTCATATTTTGGGAGTTCCTGGCAAAGTAACTCCATATTGAAACAAAAATAGCCATGGAAAAAATTTAAAGTCTGGCTTACCCCATAGATGGTCCAAGAGAAGGGACAGAGACTGAAATCATTTCCTCAAATGCAATAGTGCCTAGTCTGTGAATTTATTAAGCTAGAATAGAGCATTTTTTTTTTCTTAAAAACAAAAATCTGAGTTAGAAATGCATGTTTATGAGTGTATCTGCTTTTGATACTTCTGACACACCCCAAGATGTCGAGAAAAATACAACACAGAGGTTTCCATTACCCTAAAAAATATGTTGCCTTGTGGCTTCTTAACAGGTTTAAGGACTGAGGAGAACTATTCTAAAAATTAATAGTTATTTGTAACATGACCTTCATGCCTCAATGTTGCAATGTGTAATAAGGTGGTAATGATTCCAAACACTCCAGTAAAACCTCATATATAAACTGAAATAACAAATTCCATGTTTACACTCAAGGTGGTTTTCTTCATTTGTGCTACTTTTGTTTGTTGTTACAAATATCCCTTAGTATAGTCCTGTCCCTTCCTGACCTTTTCTTAATGGCCTTTCAAGAAGACACCTTTCTTAGCAAAGCACTGGCTGTTTGCAATACCTCTGCAGGGCATGGAGTACTGGACAACAAAGTAAATTAGCCCAAAAGGTGTAACAGCTTACATCCTAGGCAGAAATCTGCACCCAGTACACCAGTCTATGGTGCTTTCCTCTATAGATATACCTGAGCTTTAAAAACATTGACTGAATATTTATATCATTGTCATAGTGAAATAACTGCCTTTTCCAGGCATCTGGCATGCCAGCAAGATAACCCAAGGAAGGACATTGTTCATAATATCTGGAGATCCACTGCTTTGAAGAGATACTGGTAGAGTCAGTCTCTCTACCTCTCCACCCTCTGGGACTGTTTCCCGGGAGAGCTGCTCAGGAGAACAGAGGATTCCCTATTTGGTAACAAGGCAAAATTACCTTCACCACTGTTTACAGAAAACAGGCTGGCTACTAGAACCACACTGAACCAGCACAAAATCCACTCAAAAGGCTTGGTGCAGCATTCAACTTGGTAATGACTCAGGCCTCCAGGGAAGAAACAGTGCAAAGATCAAGCAGTAAAACAACATTAGCTAAAAACATGTGTGTTAAGGTCATGGCTGGAAGACTATAACCATTTTTTATACATTTTGGAAAAGTATGGAATTGCAATATGCTCTCTGTAGAACACTCAATTTTTATATTCAAGTTAATCTGTGACCATGAATAATTATGAATTATACTTAGTTAATGCTGATTCTGTGCTCTCCAGAGGCTTTTTCTTTTGCGGGGTTGCCCTAGAAATTGGACGAAATAAAAGATGTAGGCAGGAACAAAAGACCTCAGCCAGCTGCCAGTTTTGTTCAGAACAGTACAGTGAGTGTGGTCCTAGAAAGGAAGAAATTGCCACTCTCAGTTGCAGTCAGTTCTTTCATTCATTGTCAGAACAAGGCTTTCTAACAGAGTTTCTACACCCAAAACAACTTGAAAAATATGAGAAAGTCTGTATTCAACCACAAAACAATCCCATCTAGCTAAGTACTCTGTAGATAGCAAATCCTTTGGAAAGGTTATAGAAAAGGGACCAGAAGCCACTCATGCTTCCTGACATTATTCTGTCAAACACCAGCCTTTTACACCATTAGAAGAGCTGCTTTGTATTGGGCTGGTGAGCAAGCTTAACTGTGAGTGTTGTGTCCATGATGCTTAACTGCAAGCATGCCCTGAGGTATGGATTTGGCTGAGGTTAATCCTATCCTTGTGACAGCACACAGGAACTGTGAAAAGGAGCTATATTGTGCCAAGGACTGTTCCCACAGGCAAAATGAAATGACCTGCATCAGGTCTGGCTCCAGTATTCTGCAGCTTCTTCTATCTTTAGTCCTGCATACAAAGCTGCCCTCATACTGCACTGCAGGGAATGCATTAACCTCCCTATTTTCATGCAGTAAAATCATCTCTCGGTGGACTGTAGCTCTATTTGCACGTTGTTCATTTACAGCTGCCATCCAACACAAAACTCATTAAAATATTTTGGAACTACAGCAAATACCTGGGAAGAAATCTGGGATCAAGTACTGTACAACATGGGCCAAGTTCCTGGACTGACCTCAGTACTCTGGCCCTGTTTTTTTTCAGCAGAATGGGAATATATTTTATATATATTTAAAAGTTCTCAGTATTAAATCTTCAGTAATTTTCTCCACTCAGTTTTTGAATCCATCTAAGTTTTCATCACCTTTGACCATGCTGGTGTAGGGACATCAGAATTTCATCTGTGGAAAATCACTTTGCCTTCCTTTGTTTAATAGATGCTCTTCTGTGTTCTATATCTGCTCAGGTGCCTTTTGCAACCTTGGAAAGATAAAGTGAAAAAAACCCACAGAGATGTGACAGCTCCAGTGACTTCTTTACTAGGCAGAGTGATAAGGACTGGAGAATCCAGAACATCCATCTGCAGAGCTCTGTGGTCTGTGATTGTCTACTGCCTCTTGGGCACTTGCACACTCACACTGCTGAGGGTCAAGATCCTGAGGGCAGTGTTCTAATGATTGTCCAGTTCTGTCATGGTTCTGACATGGTTAAGGAATTTTTTTACAGACCATTGATAAAGGCTTTGCTAGCTGGCTTTAGGGAGCTAAAGAGCTTTTGAGTATTGAGTATTCAGGAAATCACCATTTGTTTTGTCTAAAAACCTGTTGTGTAAATAAGCCCTATCTTTGGAGGTATGTGCTATTATATATGCAAGTATTCTATTACCTATACATATACATATACACATACATACATACATACATACATACATATATATATATATATATATACACATATTTTTATATATACACAGAAACTTTTGCTTTTGCTGAGAAACCTGAAGGATTATTCATCAGAGAATGGAGAAACTTTTTTTTGCTGTGAGGGTGAGCAAGCATGGAAACAGGTTGCCCAGAGGTGTTGTGAAATCTCAGTCCTTGGACATATTCAAAAGCTGTTCACATGGTCTTGAGCAACATGTTCTAGGTGACCCTCCTTGAGAAGGTGGACTGGGAAAGAGGATATCTAAAGGTCCATCATTCTATGGTTCTGTGAAAAAGCTAAAGAAACTTCCATGACGTTGAAAAAAAATTAAAGAAAGGAACCATTGTAAATCCAAATGACCTACTGAATCGCTCAGATTTGGGAAAAAACAGGAGCTCATTATAATGAATGAACAAGACCTTTGTCTCTTAAGATGGTCTAGGTACGGGTCTCAGTGAAGGGAAGCTGGTTGAGTAGTGCAAAAGTGGTTTAGGCAGTGAAGCAATCTGCCAAACTCAAAGTGAAATTTCAGCCTAGCCCTGTCAGTTGCAGAGAAGACATTGCAAAGGAACAGCTGAGTCTGCTGCACCAGAGACATTAGAAGGGCTTATTGGAGGGCTGTCATTGCTATGAAATGTTCTCCTTCATACAAGAACATGATTGACAAGAAAGATAGTATGTGCCAAAAAAAATACTAAACAAACCACCAAACAAAAACGTCCAACCAAACTCAAAAACCAAAACTAAAAGTAAAGCAATTTGATACTTCAGTCCACTCTCTGCTCCAAAACCAGATTAAGATCTTGTTTTCAGTGAAATGCATGCTGTATGGCAACTCTCTCTTCACATAACAAAGGATGTCATTTACAGTTATGTTCATGTTGATCACTCTGCCTCCTAAATGTTTACATTCTGAGAATAAAGTTGAAACTGAACATAACCCTCAAGTTTTTCCTGTACATGATAGCCTATATATACACAATAGTGTAAATTCATTGAGCACCAGCTCTTCCACTCGATGATGTGGAGAGAGCACAAGTGATGGTGGCTGTCCTGCCAACAACACATTACTCCAGAATGCACATCCTGCAGCCTGGGGTGTTACTCTCTGTTAATGTCTGTGACACTCCGGTCAGGATCTTGTCCAGAGATTTGCCTTCTCAATCCTTACAAACTCTCAACTAACAAATATATAAAAATATTTTGAGATTAATGAAATCAGCTATGACACCTTGGATATAATTTGTAATTAATTTTGATAGCCTAAATAAACTAGTATAAATATGGTTGCTATAGCAAGCTGAAGTCATGTCAAAGAGTTGGATGTGTTAGTTGGCATGCAGTCTGAGTAGAGGTTTCTATTGCTATGGAAACATAACTGTCATTTTACACTGATGGCAAAGGGTTGAGTTATGGGTGGATTGGGGTATTTTTTTCCCTCCTTTCAGGCATCTAGCATTCATTTAATTACATTTAATAAATGTATGCAAATCTCAATCTCAGGGAGTTGAAGAATTTCTTACCACATTCTGCACTTATATTCCAGCAGCGTTGGATATTCCACACATTCTTTCTGTGTTCGCTGTGCTTTGAAATTTGAACACATATTTGACCTCTTTATGTTAATACACTGAGTAAGATGGACCCAAAAAAATGCTCAATGACATTTATTAGAAGAAAAGTATATATAGCAGTTGTGCTTTCAGGACACTTTGTCATGGTAACAGTTTTCACATCCAGTCTGTCCCAGTCTCCTCCTCATCAGAATGGAGTGAGTCCATATGATTTGGCTTAAGCACTCCCACTTCATTTGGCTTGTCTGCCTCCCCTGGAAATCATTCATGTTATTGTTTCAATAGATCCATGTTTCATAAGTGCTTCAGATCCAGGACTTCTTTCCTTCTTTGTACTCTCTGTCTAGTTTCAATATCTTCCTAGATTTTTTTTTTTCTCTCTCTTACAACTTCAAGACAATTGGCACCTGCCTCTCCATGTACAGTTCATCCTTCACCCACACCTGCCTCTTGTACATTCTTCCTATGAGTCTGGCTTTGCATGGTCTTCTCATTGTCTGCACAAAACAAAGAGGTCAGGGAAAACTCTAACAGTAGTATCCCTCTTTCTGATCTGGTTCCTGCATCAGTAGCTTCTACCACCCATAGTATTTTACAGTTACAGTCTAGGGAACTGTCTCAGACATCTCTGAATGAGCTATATGCAGGTATACCATCTAGGACACTTTTAACACAAAACAAGAAACATTCTTAGTATAAATGCTACAGAATTGCTGGATTTTAAATGGACTTCATTAGACGTTTTCAAAATTTTCAGAATTTTCGGACACGGGGAGATATTTTTTCTCTGTATTTTTTCTCAGACACTGAATATTTTAGGGTATGTTTCTCATGTTCTGGACTGATTCAGATCTTTAGGATTGAAAATGTCAGATCAGATGAACTAAATTTAATAAAACTACAACTTTTAAAATAGAACATTCTGATTAGGTAATCCTAAACACTGTTGAAACGTCAGATACAGATCAAACTTATAAAAATGGAACTGTCTTGCTTGGAAGAAGTTAGTTGTTTAATGCTTTGTGCAGCCCTGTCATTTAGTCTCTGATGTTGGCTGTGTAGGGATAAGTTGCAGCAATAGGAGTCACATTCCAGTGCTGTTTCTACATGTTTTACATGGGCTAGGATTACAAAAGACCAAACTAAGAACCCACTTCTGGTTCTATTTTCTTGTAGAGCTGTCAGCAGGCTGACCACAGTGTATTTCCATTAGTGCCTGAATTCTCAATTAATCATACTGTGTTAATAATGGTGGCATCAATATCTTTTATTTGGTGTATTTTTTTTTAATATAGAAACATATATTTTTCAAAGACATAAAGAGAGAATCTTCTTCTCAGTGGAATTATGGGTCTCAGCATAATTTCTATCATTGGTGGGTTTCATTTTTGTTTTGGATTTGTTGGTTTGGTTTGGATTGGTTTTTTTTTTTTTCCTATTTCAAAGCATTCTGGCATGTGAACTGTTAGTAAAGAAAGAGCTGTTGGATGATGAGAGAATTAGAAAGCAACTTTGCCAAGGAAGACAACTTCCATCTTAGATTTTCAAAGCAGAAATAATCTTATGAATCTAGTTTACACTTGGTGCATTTCAGAAAGAAGGAAATTTCCTTGTAGCATCTAGATTTTATTCTAAGAATTTTTAAAAGTGAAGAAACACATGATTCTGATTGCTTGCTTTTTGCCTTGGTATTATCAAATATTAAGGAGAGGAAATATTATCTTCTTTGAATCACTTGCGACAGTGGTTGGTACCATATAATTCATCTTTATCTTGGTATTGTTAATTGTATATTGCAAAGAGATCTTCAGTAGCTCACTTGAAGTCATAGATTAGCATTGCAGCCATAAATGTTTCTATTTGGAACATGCAAAAAATACAATTCTATTCACAATGGATGTGTGAAAAACAGCACAAAGGCTGAACTAGTTAGAGGAATGACACACAAAATTAAACAAGAAGTGTTCATTCAATAAACTATCCCCCATTTTTTTAATGAAATCAAGATACAATTATGAACCTAGTAAATGAAATGTCTTCTAATTTAAAGGGTGGTGTTACTCACATAGGGGTTTTTAAGTATTTTAACATTGTCTAGTATAAATTCTACATGTATATAATCTCCCCTCTATGATTAACTCTGCTTGCAAATTATCTTACCCACTGCTTACTTATATTTCCCTACTATGACAATAAGCATTAAAAAAACCCACAAGGCCAATGTTTCAATGTAGTACAATCTTACACTTTATCCAAGCAAATAATTCACTTTAAAGCTGTATGAAAACTGACACACTTCCAGGGAGAACACATTTTCTATGTTCTGCAGTGAGCCATTATTCACAAACAGATTCAGTGACTGCTTTTATCACCCTATTCTTCAAACTCTTCCATATGAACTCTTCCACATCAGAGAGATCCCTCCACAGACATTTTCTCCAGAAATCCTGTTTGGTTAAGACTCTCTCATCATTTTTCCCAATTCCTTGCTCCCACTATCAGGATGCTATTGACTCCATTAGTCAGAATGACAAGTCTAATCATGGAACACTTTCAATCAATGAAATTATTATTTAAAAAAATGAAATTCAAAAGAAAAATGTTCTTTGGATGGCTCCATTTAATCCCTATTCTTTCACAGAGTGAAAGGTGAAAGGGGAGTAACAGAAACCCTATAAAATAGTTCTGCCAAAGGAGAAGCTGTAAGGTTGAATCACAGCCGCAGTGAGACTCTGCCAATCCCTAGGGGATGGTCCTCTTTTATGTCCACCCTGTACATTGCAGTGTTGTGTGGATATGCCCAGGGTGGCTCCACATAAAATTCTCAGCAGGATAAATTTTTTCTACTACTTCAGCTAGTCTGCTATGGTGTTTCCACACAGTTCAGCTGGAACCGCCTGATGTAACTCTTACCTGTGCACTGGAGCACTATGTGGCAACCTGTAATCCAACTAAAGTGCATTTAAGATATGACCCTCATGATTATGCCATTGTAAGTAACGCTCGCAGTTGATCTAGGATGCAAAAAATTCTCTGAGTGAAATTCTAAGTGATGTCACCATCAAAGATTTCTCAGTCTTCTGAGTGGCAATAGTTTTATCCTTTGCATCTACTAATTGCATGTTCTGTTACTATCATTGGTATTATTGTATTATTTTAATGCATCAAGTTTCCAAGGGAAATGTCCTATCAGCCCTGTACAAATAGATAATACAATTACAATACAAATATTTTCAGTGCACATAACACATCCTCACAAACATGTTTTACTTGAGTAGTCCTTTTGAAAGCAGCATTGATCATTCTAAGGATACCTCATCTTTTTTTTTCTGGGTGTCAAATTCAAAGCTGAAAATCATTCCATCAGAGAAAGGGACAACTGTTTTCATTCAGCTGATAATAAATATTGCTGAAACATGTATTTGGGTAACTTCAATTTCAATCCTTCAAAGACTGTTTTATCACTATATGTTCATATCTGATCCAGTGAAAAAAAGTGCCTAATGACCATTTAAAAACCTTCAGAGTACATTTATTCAAAACAGTCGATTTAGAATGCTTCAGCAAGATAAAAGTAGGTGAAGTGAAAAGGATAGTAAATTCATTGTAAATTTAAAAATGGACTTGAGAGCAGTTCAGGATGCTGAGTTAGAAAACAGGATTTTATTACAGCATGATACTTGTAGATTAAAGTTCCAACATCAGAGACTTATCTGATATGAAGAATCTTGTCAAGTGGTTTTGGTGATATCCACTGGCTGCTCCACTGTACAGCAGAGAAGCTGAGGTGCAATTACAGCTTTACTATAAATGGAGATTGTAACAATTTAAGCAAGTGGGAAGACTTCTGGTCATTTAATGAGACCAGGCCTGCATTCTACACAGCTGCTTTCACCTGAGGTCAAAACTGTCATGCATGAAATGCACTTCAAAGAATATCCAATCCTGTGTCACTGATGTGTCACTTAGAATTCTTCCTCAAAAAGAATATATCAGTACAGTTGCAGCTGAGGAACTCACTGCAAGCAATTAGGTGCCACAAGACAAAGAAAGGTTTTAAGCACTTTTTTATTGCTGGGAGTTACTGAGTAGTACAACACTCTATTCAAATACTTTTTAAAATTAGGTTTTATGAATTCAAAAATCTAATGTCATTTGACTAAATATTTTCATGAACAGGTTTTGAAATTGGCTTTTTAGGTCAACTTCAAAATGATTTAGTCAATGTTCATTACATAACCACCAAAGTTTTATTGTTTCCCGGGTGAACACTATAGCTAAAAATCTAGTAACAGGCTTGCCTGATTTATGTTCCAGATTGTCAGGTAGAAATATCAGGGCTAGCTGTGAGAAATCTCACTGTCAGGTTCACTAGGCTGCTGCAAAGTACTATGCTAGAAAACTTAGCCCAGCTAGCAAACTGAAGAGGAATATGCTCTACCTAGAATAACCCAAGACTGGGCTGTCATCCAAAAAGGATGAGCACAATGCAAGTTTAGAATAAGAGAATTTATGCAGTAAGCTATTATTCTAGTATCAGTGTGCAGAAGAATACAGATACATCTGCTGAGACTCTAAATAATTACTTTATTCACTTACTAATATTTTAACAGTGAAAGTACACTCTTCAAATTCAAGAAGGTTACTTGTAGTGTTTTGCCATTTCTTCTGTACTTTTTCTGTAAGTGGAAATATACTGATAGGTACCAAAACTCAAGGTATGAAAAAATAACAATGTTCAACTCTTCAGGAAAGGTTATTTTCATGCTGTTTCCTATGGTTTCTGGCTTGTGTTACATATAACAATGATAATTTCTGATTGTAGAGAAAAATAGACACTATTCTCAGACATTTAGTGTCATAAAAATTTTCTTTTTCACTGTGTACAAAAATGGATCTAAGCTGTTAAAGGAAAATGTCCCATGCTATTTCCACCTGTTCATAAATGTAGCAGCATCTCAAAATTTTAAAGTTTCATGCTGCTTCAAACAGTAAGTGTTCAGTCTTTTCAGGCTGTGGCTACCAGGTTGGGGTTTTTTTAACTTCCTTAGGATTCTACAAAAGCAATTTTTGGTTGCAAATTTACTTGCTATAGCCATCACTGTGTGGTCAGATGCCTTTCAGTTTCAGAGATATGTTGGATCCACTGAAAACCAGTTCCTCACTCTGGTGATTGTTACTTGGGATAGTACTGAGACAACAGACAAGTAAGTAATCATAACACAAAGAGTGCCTCATGTTGAAAATAAATACCTTGCTCCCCTTGCACAGCAGGAAGCAGAATTATACACTTCATTTGGCAAATGTTGCTTTAAGAAATCAGAATCCTAGCACAGTCTAGCTTGGAGGGGACATCTGGGTGGCACTTAGTGCAGCCCACTGATTAGAGGAAGGTTAATTGCAAAGTCAACTTGTGTTGTCCAGAGCCTTATCCTGTAAAAATCTGTAAGGGTGCAGATTCACAAATTCTCTGGACATGTAGTTCCATTCTGATTGTGAAAAATTCATTTTGTTTTATTTTGCTTTGTAGCAGCTTGAAGTGGCAAATTCCTCTGTTGAGTGGGAGCAGTATTATATCATGTAAATGTATTGGTAAGAGCAGGATCAAACACATGTTAAGGCATTCCCACGGACAACAATGCTGCCAGAAAAAGTCTTCATCTCTTTCATGCTGCATTTGCAGGGCATGGGAAAAAGAGGCAATAGAGAGGTAAGACCATCCGTGAGACTTCTGCGATGAGCCAACACACTGTGTGGATTTCTAAGATAGCAAAATTAGCCAAAAAGTCATCTTTAAGACATTTATAAAAAATGTTTACCCATATTCACTTCTGCACTGTGTCCAGAGCTGAAGCCAAGCACAGGCCCTAAAAATATCTGTTTACTCCATCAGCTGAAAACGTTTCTATGTTTGATGCCAGGCAATGACCACATACACACAAAATCTTTTAATGTACTGGCAATTATTTGCCATCTGACTGGCAAAGAGAGGTGAGAGTTTTGGCAGACAAAAAGGAATAGACTGTATTACCAAGGGAACACAAGCTATACTTTGATTTCAATGCAGCTCTTCATTGGGAATGTGACAGTGAGTAATGGCTTTTGCCACTCACCTTTGATGTTAGATCAAACTGCAATACATATACTATTCTAGTGAAGCACAGAAGTCAAGGTGCTGACATTACTTGATTTTCTTTCAGTTGTAAGATAGGTATTCCCCTCAGGGAATCTTAAAACAGGAAATGAAGGGAGCCTTTCATCCCTGTGATTGTATATCATACCAAAAACCTCCGCTCTGTGCTGCCCAGAAGCTATAAGAAAAGTCAAATGAATCAAATTTGCTGTACAGACAAAATTGTGTATCTTTTTGAAGGTTTGTTTCTGAAGTTCAATCAAGTTTCCACACATGAGGTAAAAACGGTTTACAGGATTAAGACTCCACAAAATCCCACTGCCTGAAAGCCTTTGAAATTGATGATATGCATGAAGTTACAGACAGGCTTGGTGTTTACAGAGTCAGGGAAGGTCCGTCAAACATCCTTAATTAGAAGTTATGCTATGATATTTTTACCAACATTCAGCTTAATTTAGACAATTTCCAAATCCCAAACTCCTATTGCTGAAATGCCCTGCATTTGCTAATTGTTATGTTCTGCTTGCATATGATGATGTGAAAGGATCACTGTTGAGGCTGAACTTTTTTTTGGAGAACCCTGAAGTGTCATAGAAATTCCAAAATGGGTAAACATGTTCAGTGACACTTTTCAGCTTGGTAGTCAATTTCACTCATAAGAGAAAAGCTCTTATTCTTGCAAAAATAAATGTCTTTTGTGCTCCTGCATGTCTCAATTTACCACATCCTGGGTGGAGCAGCTCAGAAATAATATAAGAAATATTTGTGGGTTTAGTATATGGAGGCAAAGTAGCAGGAGAACAAATTAATGTACCAAGTACACCTTTATAGGCCTAAAAGGAACAGGAAAATTGCAGGGGGCTACTAGCAATATAGGGAATGGCCTAAATAGTTAAGGAATTCTACCCACTGATAATTGATAGGAGTATTTTTTATTGCTTGAGTTTCCATACACATCTGTTGTCATTTACTATGCTATCAGAGAGCTGCTAATTCTCTTTGTTTTACACTTTCTGTCAATTTAGGGTTTGGGGTTTAAACAAAATGTAACTCAGAGACTCAGTTTGTATGAACCTTCTATTTTGAAAACAGGTAAAACACTAAAACACTCTAGTGCAAGCTTTTCATTTACTTGATGTAATATCAGAGTTATTCTGTATTTACCAACCTTTTTGATTTATCATTTGTAGAAAAGAGGTGTGGCATGGCTTCAGTGAAAGGGCAGTTATCTTTCATTATAATCTCTTGTTCTTCCTCTTCCATGATTTTGTATGTGAGAAAAACTCCTGATTTTTTTCCAGATTCACCTATTTTTCTTTACTTTGTACTTGGGGAAAAAAGGTGGAGGACCAAGGTCTTGTTCTGCTTTGTGCTTTTTTGTTTGTTTGTTTGTTTGTTTGTTTGTTTTGTCTTGTTTTAAACAACCATTATATTGTAGAAACTTTTTCAAGTACTCAGTGCATATTTCTAACTCTGTTTTTCAGAAAGGTGTGTTTTCATTTTGGTAGATAAAAGAAATCCATTTGAGACATGCTAATGCACTTGGAAAGTCCAGTGTTATTGTGTAAATGTATTCATTTTCTTCAGTCTATTATTATTTAGTGCTATAGAATGACTAGGCCATATGAAATGGCTTTCTTTTTGACCTTTTATACTTCTTTAGGATTTAATATCACTATGCAGGGCTAAATGATCATCTAAACTTTTAGTTAATCTCTCTGAGATACCCTTTCTGTGACTCCAATTTATGATGTAATAAGCTTGGGTTTGTTTTTTTACTCAGGAAGAGATTCTTGCTAAGATATTTAAGTGTCCATTTTATTACAGTTTTCCTTTCACTTTTTAAAGTGTTGTGGATTTTTGCTTGGTAGGTTCAGTTTGGTTTGGATTGGTCTTTCTCCTTCTTCTCAAAATATTGAGTTTTATTTATTAATTATATATATTTTATTCACAGGTGGCAAATGGCTGGAATTTCCCTCTCTAAGTGAAAAAATTGAATAATCTTTTTTTATGCTAATGACAGATATTTAGCTGTCATTAACTATTATGCCTTTTTTAACCTGTTTTTTTGTTTCTGTGTTCACAAAATCTTAAGATTTATGAACTTTGCAATGAGTAGGTTGTCTATTTCTCCTGTCTGATAGGAAGAAACAATCTGAAGTCACATACTTCTAATTATAATCTTAGTAGTGTTTTACTATATTGCTAGTGTTTTGCAATGGCTTTTTTTTTTTTTGAGAAGATTATGACCGACAAGAAATGTCATGGTTTTGAGAAGTAATTTTAGAGAGCAGCAATATAGTGGCCTTAGTACAGTTCTGGACAGTTTGGTTGGATAAGGAATTCAGGTGAAGCAAGATCAAAAGGATGTTGTTCAGACATTTGATTTTGAGCCTGTAGTTCAGAGATGTAACTGGAATAGCAGAAGGTCTGATGCTGCAGAATCAGTAAGGGGTCTGCACAAGCAGAAGTCCTTTCAATAAGATGTATCTCATGAACCTGTAGGCCAAATCAGTGGCTGCTTGGTAAGAAGATAGTGGAGAGCTGTCCCATGCCTATGAATCCTACACTTCCCTATGCCTATGCATCCCATGCAGATACCTGTGCCTAATAGAAAAAATAAGTCACTGTGACCATATAGTTCACATTTTACTTGTATGAATATATTGTCACAGCAGTTTCAGTAAAATCCTTTGTGATGCCAGATTCCCAATTGTGTGTGCTAAAAAATGTTGCAGGTATTTGGCAGTAAGAGTTATTAGCTTTTCAAGTGTTTGTGAAATTTATGTTCTTGACAAATTCTAGATGTGACCTAGGCCTTCAGTGTCTATCTTTTCTTTGTTCAGAATTTTTTCCATCTATTTTACAGAACATTGTAAGGACTACTGTCATTTGTGATTACACAAAAGAGTAAGGCAATGTCCTAGTCCTATTGTTTATTCTTCAATAACTGCTTAATCTTAATGTGAATAGTACTAGTGACTCATGAAATTATCTTCAGCGGGAGAGCTGGGCGCAGCTGAATTCAAGTCTAAGATTATAAATAATCTGTTAATAAAATGAGTTTAACTCTCAATGCAGTTAGGTCTTAAGGCTTCTAAGTATGATCACAATAAAAGAGAAAAAGTACCAGACCTCTTTTCATATCCTCCAATTTGTCTCATTCACCTGAACTGTAGCTATTCTTGTACATCATACAAAGCAGAATCACCTTCTTCCTTTCTACTGAGCTGGTGGTAGAAGAAATGTCCTTTCAGAGCCAAATGCTGTGAACAAAACTATTTCTTTTATTGTTAGTTATTTTTAAAACAAACCAATGAACAAATCCAGAAACAAAACAAACAAAAACAAACTCAAAACACACAAACCAAAAATGGAAAAACCCCAAACCCTAAATAAACCCACAAACACCAAAAAAACCCAAACAAACAACAAAAAAAGTCCAAACCTAACAACAATCCAAAAACCAAACAAACACACAAGCAAAAAAAATCCCAGAGAGGAGAAGGTGCCACTTCTCTATCAGATTAATGCTGCTGCTGGAACGTTGTGACTTTTCACACTTTTATAAGAGCATGGTTTACCAGATATGCAGAGGCCCTAGGATGACTCCTTAAAGCAAAGAAATCTGTTTCTTTGGTTTAAGGAGTCACCCTAGGATATCTGCATATCTGGTATTCTTGAGGGACACTCTTGTTTCTCCATGCATGTCTCTCATTCCAGGGGCTTTCCCTCCTCTATCAGCTATGCTCACAATCTTTTAAAAGATGTGCTGAATGTAACTGCCTATGGTCTAATCTTCAGCTGGCCATAGATATTTCTCCTCAGTCATGCAATTTCATCTTCATGGAACATACTGAAAGAATCTGTACATCACAGCCCTTGTTAGATCCCTTTGCTTTTGGGCTTCATTAATTCATGGAAACATTTCCATTTCCATGTACATTTTAATATTATATAGTACATTTTAATATTATTGCAAATAGCTTAGAGTAAATATCAAGTCCCTTTACAGATCCACTCCTATATTTATTTTATTAACCATGTTAACCTATTTTTTTCTGTATCCTTTCCACTCATGAAAGAATAGTTCTCAAATATGATTTCTGCTTGTCTTCTTATCATCGTGAAAGGCTATAAGAAGATTATTTCATATTATACAACATTATAAGACTGCCTGACCCAGAAGTTATTTGCTTAGAGATAATGAACTCTAAGCTAAGAAGTGCGACTCATCTTTACCTACTTTCCAAGACTGAGTTTGCCAGCCTTTTTAGGAAGCATCAAGTTTTGGCCATAAATCCGGTCTGAGAGATACATAGGTTTGGTCCACAATTTAGGAAGTGACAATGTCAGCCTGCCACAGTCACTGAAAAAAAAAAAACAAGTATAAAAGTAGCCTTTAAAAATTAACTAGCTTGTGAGTTTTATAGAGTTATGATTTTTCTGCTTTAATTGAAGTAGAACATAGTGAAGAAGAGTGGAGGTGAAAAGATAAGCAGCCATGCACTCAGAATCCAAATGACATTCAGCAACAATTGTCAAGTTAAAATTTGGCTTTGTCCCTCTTTTGTGTCAAGTACTGAGTTCAAACACGGCATCTCCATGTTAATGTGTCTACCACTTGGCAAACACAGACTCCTCTTCCTTCTACCTTGTCTTTCCTTGAGATCACTGTCAGGGTTGTGGGAGACTGTATGGCTGAGTGAGGATGGAGATCAGGACAATAAGCCAGACCACAGGGCTGCTGTTCAACCCTCCTGGTCTTTGCCCTCCCTGCATCTTTTTGCCATGGTTACAGCCTTGGCTGATAAGTAATCCAACCAGAAATATGTATAAATAGAAAACGCTGTTAGAATTCAATTCTGTTTCAGTATTCTTTTTTCAGTTATGGAACAAAAATAATGAAATCCTTTAAATACATATTTACTAAGAGAATTACTTCAAAATTCTTGTCCCCAGGTTGCACATGTTAAGTTTACAGTCTCTCTTTCCCTTCTTGTTGAAGATGCCTGGGGAAAACAAGAGCTCTTAAAGCTTCCTGTGAAAACATTTTTAACTGATATGTCTCTCCAAAATAATTTTCCCTCTAGTGAAACTCTTTAGTTATATGTTTAGGTGAAAATGTTCTGACTGCTAGCTCTCTGCAACAGAACATGAATGCTTTTTCTACACTAGAAGAATGATAAAATCTCTGGCTTTTGAGAACTGCCTTTGTTCTGAAAACTGTTTATATGAGGTAATCACAACAGATATCTTTAAAATTAATCTGTATTCCAGACCTTGGCAATGTAGTTTCACTTGTAATGAAGAACTGGGTAAATAACTGGGTAAATAACCTTTTCCCAACTCTACCTGATCTCACCATCTCTTGTAATTTTTCCAAATTTTTCCAAATTTTTCCAAATTGAAACCTGCCACACAGAGCTAAGAAAGATTAATAAGCAGACAATGTCAAACCTTTTTAAATAGTGCTTGAATCCCTTAGTTAGAAGCATTTTTACAGCCACTGATCTTTTTATAGTTATGTAAGATCAGTAATATTATGTAATTAAGTTATGTAAGCCTGTAATTTCCTTTATTCTCTTAGGTATTCCAGAGGTTTTTTTGCTATTTTCTTTTTTTCCTCAGTATTGGATCCATAATTTAAGAAGATTAGTAAGCAGTCTAATTTAATTGAAAAAGTTTAGTAAACAGGAGTTTCTGTATTATCAGTGTATGCTTCAAATAAACTAGTAATAATGATTTGGGAATAATTCAAATAACATGTAATAATGATGACCATAAACAGAAAAAAAGTTATCTTGTAAATAATTATAAAGGAAGAAAAGTACTGTAAAATCTACTGAGAGCCCTGGAACAGATGAAATAAAAATAAGATTTTTTTTTTTTTAATGGGAATCTTCTACTAAGTTTTGCAGCTTTTACCAGACTGATACTGAGTGTAGTTGCTAATAACATGGACAATGCAAGTAATCACCTTAGGCCAGTTGAATGCATGAAGTTTTGTCTTATCCTTGTAATCAGAACTCACCTAGAGAAATGTATTTAATAAAACGTGTGAATGGCATGGTGATATGTAGTGGGAAAGGAGCCATGACAACAGTAAAAATAGCACTTACTGCCAAGTTATAATCAATACAGATATTTTACCAGGGCAGGGTGGTGAGCAGGTCTTCAAAACTGCAGCTAAATCACAGAGGCAGACACCTCTATTGTTAGTAGTCTGGTAAGCCCATTTTGCACATATCTTTATTTTCAGGATTACTGTCTTGGACCAGAATTTCCTGTTGCCTCCAGGGAATGTTTGGAATACTTTAAGTACTGATGGGCTGATAGGTAGCTAGTAGCTCGATCTGACATGCTTGCTTTACTCAGCCAGGCTTCCAACTCATTTTGGTTTCGAATCTACGCGTACTAAGAAAGGGCTTCTCTGTGTAATATTATTATCATTGTTACTCTTATTATTACTATTAAAAATTAGCATTGGCTAATACTTTCCACTTCCATCCTACAACTCCTTGGTTCTGTCGTCTTGAATAAGCACTATGTCTAATGCCTGCTACAGTCTTCATAAGTTTATCAGCACAGGACAAAACCTTTAGAGCAGTGTTCCTGTGGTTGGAGGGCTCTCAGAGACTTTAAAAAAGGCACCTATTGCCACAAATCTTTTACATGGCCTATTTTGTAGCATACGAATTTCTTCTTCCTGTGTCTGTCACATGCAAATTCCTGTCTGGAGTCAGTTTGTAAACAGTATAAAGACAAGCAGTAGAATTGTTATATTTTGTTGATCCAATTTTTTGTTTTTGCTTTTGCTGAAATTTTTGGCATTTGTGAGAGGATAGCAAATGATATGAATGGCACTTTGTTTATGGTGGCAAGTCTTTATCAAATAGGAAGACTATATATCATTTCCTAACTATGGTCAGAATTTTATTCGAATCTCTTCAGGATTGTTTTCTTCACACTCAGACCCTCTCAAAACAAACACTGAAGGCACTGGTCTCCACTGATTGGAAATGTTTTCCAGGCACTCACTGTTCTGTTTCTGTTCAAATCCCTAATAACTCTAATCTGACCAATGTATGTATTTTCAGCACAAAAAAAAAAAAAAAAAAAAAAAAAAAAAAAAAAAAAAGACATAATTGAGGGGAGTTCTTTTAGTCAATGGAGACAAATGGGTGCCAGTGAAGGTCAGTTTAAAATGGCTAAATCCAAAGGCTAAAACTAGACAGAAGGAATATCTCAGAAAGTATTCCTTCCTTAATTTTTTGAGTAATCCAGCTGAATAGAGGTGTTTGGAGGATGCTGCAGATTAAAAGCATTAAAAAGCAGTATTTTTCCAGTAAAATAACACTTTCACTACTTTAAATTATCAAGGTATACCTTATATTTCTTACAGAGATTCAGTAATTATTGTGTAAAGTTCTGTGACAAGATGGAGATTTGGTGTAAATTATGGATGTCAAATCTAATTTTTTTGTACAAAAAACAAAGGCAAGATTGACTGTGTGTGAGTAAAAGGGTCAGGGTGTTATCACCCTGTGCCCATGCTGAGCCTTCTCCATTTCCCTTGTGAAATGAGTTGTGCCTTGATGAAGTTAGAAGCTGCTAAAGAGCCTTTCAGCCCTGAACTGCACAGCAGGTTCATTTTCCAGGCAATTTTGGTGATTTGATGAGAACACTAACAAATTTAAAATTCCCTCCAGAAAACTTTCTGGTTGTACTTAACCTCATGGTCGAGGTGGAAGAAGTTTCTTCTGGTACACAGAGGCCTGTGCTCTCTGGTCAGAGCCACAGACATGCAGAACATCTTGCTCCCCTTGGTAATCAGTGTGATTCTGGAGAGCAGAAGATACATTCTCCTGGAAATCTGGTCAATAAGCAAGTGAAAGTACAGTGGTAATTGCTTTAAGATTAAAGAATTAGATTTTTGAAAAGAAAACCTCTCAGTAAAAAAAAAAAAACAAACAAACAAACAAAAAAAAAAACAAAACAACAACAAAAAAAAAAAAAAAAAAAAACAAAAAAAAAAACCCACTTTTTTTTTCTAAATAGAAATCCAAGCCTTTCAACAGATTCTCCTTCACAGCAATATAGTTTTATCTTGTGTGACTATGGTAGAACATGAAAGACAAAAATAAAATGAAACAAACAGAAAAAACCCCAACAACTCTGCAGGAAAGAAGAGAGTTAAAGCCTAGCTCTGATTTTTGAGGCATCGCTGATGGTAAAGATAATTATTTGAATCCTTTCACTGTTTTGTCAACCAAAATTGGCTTAGAAATTGTATGGGAGGACTTATTCCTGAATGCATTCCTATTTCAAAGTAAATAGATTAAACCTTACTGATAAAAGCTTTCCAATAAGCTAACAATAAAGAAACCACTACAAAAGGAATGAAGGGCTGCTGACTATGTTGAGGAAGCCACAGAGACTTTATGTACTCTTCCAGGAGAGTCTGCTTGCTTAGACACAAATCCTCACAGTTTGTCCTCACAAACATACCCCATAGACAATGGGGAGATAACAATATCTGGTTTTAGACAGCGGAAGTCAATACAAAGGCATTAACACGATTGTTTAATTTGCAATTCCATATATTTAAGTCATGAATTCTATATAGCTTAACTCATAAATTTATCTGTGTAGCAGTTAGAAGACCACATTATACATATAAGGAAAACAAGGAAAACTATGCAAAAAACCTTCCAATGTAGACTGAATTACATTTGTTGGGTTTTGTGAAAGTCAGCTTCTAATGTGTAATCTCTTTTTACTGAAGTAGCTTAACATTCAAAAACATAGCTTTCTCCCATTCCTCCCCTAAAGCCAGCCTAAACTGCTTTTCCATCCGTCATATGTTTGTGGAATTTTTCATAAAATGAATATAAAAGCAATTAATATGATTGATAAGGGCAGACATTTTTAGAATCCTCCATTTCTCATTAAATTGCTGTACTTCATGGCACAACAGTTATGTTTTCTATTAACTTTTACTTTAATCTAAAACTGTTGAGGTTTTTCTTAAGATTGAATATGTTTCTTGAAAGTCTTTGAAATCATTCTCAAGTTTCTTTAGAGAGTAATTCTTACTTTGTAGATCACTTGTGACTCTGATTCTGTCTCACAGCTAATCTCCATTTTCCTCAGTTCAGAAATGGATGTGTAGTCAAGAGAACACAAAAAGCTATCAGTGACAACATTTATCAAAGAAGCAAGAGCAATAGCTCTTGTTAACACAGACTTTTGAACTGACAAAAATTTGAAGGAATAGTTCCAAAATATTCTGCCCACCTGTAGTGTTCACTAACAGTATCACATATGTGTGCATCCATCAGTATACCGTAGGCACTTTAAGATTTAAAAATTTTCTTGTTAATCAATGACACATTAGCATGGCTATTTGTACCTTTTGATCCTGTCTGCATTTAACACATAGAAATCTTAGGACTTTTGTAGACAGAGCAGAGAATCACATTGCTCCTTTTAAAGACAGTGGGAGCTGAAAGCATTTAGTTTCTCACATTCCATGTCTAGTGCCATCCCCCACCAAACCAAATCATGCACTTTGAAAACATTGCTAATTAATAAATGTTAGGAACCTGACATAAAGATTAATCTTTATTTCAGAACTCCAATGCTGAATTTTGAAAGGCCATTTTGGATCAGTGCTTCTCTAAAACTACACCTTCTCATGTCTAGCAGCCTTTAGTAGAATACACTGGACTGACCTTTGGACAGAAAAATGGACCTGGAGATTACACTGGAATGTAGTTTTTCAATTTTCCTTATATTTTCTCCTTTCATATCTTTGTGCTGACAGTATAGAAATTAGACTATCTTACTGCATTCTATCATCTCTTCTTCTGGTAGTGACACATAAAAGCAGAGTTTAGAAAAAAGGGAGTTAATAATTCCGTAAAAATGCACTGCACTGTTTCAGAACCCCATCAAGGTATTATTTTGTTTAATGGTGGGCTATGGTTTATGTTGATTTTTTTCCCCTCAGTACAGAAGTCTCTAAGACCTCTCTAAGATACTTATGTGGATTGCAGTGAATACAGACAAGCAATGGGAGCAGAAAAGGTATAGCTTGATAGATGCTTTTTATGTATTCCTTTAAATTTATGTTAATGTGCCAGAGTATTGCTACCAAAGGAGAATCATTGTGATATTCTCAGAGACATCTGGATACTGCGCTCATATTTTGATCTTGTTATGAGTAATCTTCACTGAAATGAGTGTATTTATAGGTGTATGACAAACAATTTATCATCTCAGAAATCAATGAAGGAAACTACAAAAGAAGATAAAGGAAATTTTTCCTGCCCCATTCCCATAATAATTTTTACTAAAATAAACGAAATAAAAATTTTCAGTTAGGGTCAGCAGGAATTTATCAAATATAAAGGAATAAACATTTTTTGAAACTGAATTGGTCTTCATTCTTTGAAACTGAATTGAAGAGGTTAGTAAAGGGCTTATAATTCAGACTTAGGGGGAAAAAAACATTGTTTTCAAAATTATTAAAGGCTGTTTGCTTTCCTAGAACTCTCCCTGGAACAACAAGAGGTCACTTAAGGTGATCCTCATTTTATTTTCATCTCTTTGCAGTTGTATGAAATTGGTAACGTTAGCAGCCTTCCTACTTCATTCCTTCATTCCCAAAATCTCAGAGGAAAGACCTGTGCCCTTCAGATTTAAGTGAACTGACTTTCCTGGAGGAGTTTGGAAGGATTAGGGAGGTTAAGAAAGAAAATGGGATTATGGCTTAGTGGCTGGACATATGGGTAGTGGAGGCTGCTCTAATGCAGCAGTCTGAGGGCTCCATGTCTGCCTGCTGCACTGCACCTCCTGGTCATCCAACTGGGCCAGCAAGCTGCTGTCTGCCAGATGGGGCTCAGAGTGCAGGGGACATCATTGCATCATTGCCTCTGAGAGATTAAATAGCTTGTTTAAAATATGAGCTTTCTTAAAATTTCTACACATCCCTTTGCTTTTTTTTTTTTTCCCTTTTTATTTTTCTTTTCTTTTTTTTTTCCTTTTTTTTTTTTTGTTTTTTTTTTTTGTTTTGTTTTTTGGCAATTTTTTCTTTTCTTTTTTTTTTCCTTTTTTTTTTTTTGTTTTTTTTTTTTTGTTTTGTTTTTTGGCAATTCAAAATTCTTAAACCCATTTTTTTGGCAAGGTTGATAACTCTCTCAGTATCAGCAGATGCTGAATGGATACTGCATTTCCTGCAGTGTAATGGAGACATTTGGAGAGAATACTAACCTTAAGATAAGTATCATCTAATAAATTCAATTTTTGATAGAGGTACTGTATCCAGCTGGTTGGCAGAGCCAATTCATGTAAGCAATGTTTGAATCAAATTAAATCAGAACAAACTGACAGTATTTATAAAAGTCAAGTGAGGGTTCGTAGGATCAAACCCACTAGGCTATAATACATTAATATATTTGAGCCCTTAGTTCTGAATGCATGATTATCAAATTTGGGTTTGCAGCTCCCTCTTCTATGTGCTCTTAATAAGTGCTTTAAAACACTTAAGCACAAAGAGAGAAAAGGTTTTTTTGACTTGTGGATAACGCAAAGTTTGAAACCAACTTACCCTTAAAACTGTGGTCTCAGCATTGTTTTCAATTATGCCTCACATGAGACTGGGATGGAGCTGCTCTGTACAGTGAGCAGGTTATGCAAGAGCACCCCCTGGATAAAGCAAAAAGTGAAATAATTTCCTCCTCGTCATTTGTGGAGGTTATTTTGGCAAAATCATTGTATTACTTTGAATTGGCTTGTTTCACAGAATTGTTTTGTTTTTCCTGAGAACCGAGTTCCAGTGTTTGTACGTGTGTTGAGAGGCAGGTGGGAAAAGAGGAAAGGTGCTTTGCTGTTCATGTTCGCTGCACACAGAGACATGATAGCCATTGTACAGAGTTTAACAGAAAATAGTCTGGGTGTGGTGCTGCACAGAGAGAACAAAGTGGATAAACCTACCCCCACGTGGGGAAGTTTCTTACTTCTTCTCACAAATACTGATGTCTTTGAAGGCTTCTAGCTGCTGTAATTGGCAACTTCCACAATAGCATATTAAATATAGGCATGTAATAATCATTGTTTAGTTGTTTGCATGCACCATAGCCTAGTTTTGACCCACATCAGCTCACGTCCTCACAGACACCCAGCCATGGTTCAAGGGTGAACCTCAAGTAAGGACCACAGATGGTTCCCACTGAGTTGCAGGGGGACTGCTCTTGAAGGAAAGAAACTTTAATTATCACAAGCTGGGTCACGCTTCTTACTTTCAGGCTAGAAAGTCTTCCAAGATATTTTAGTTAATTATCAGCATTTTAGAGAATAAAGTAACATAGCCCATTGATAAAGTGCTAATCTACCTGCTAAGAGATTTGGTTTCAAAACTCTGCAGTATTTTGTATTTGAGAACTGCTAATCTCTCAAAGATGTTTGTGATTAATCATTTCCAACAAAATTAAGGTATTTAGTTACATCTGTGTATCTCTATATAGCAATCCACGGAAAGCAAAGTGATTTCAATAGTGATTTCATATGCCAATAAGCAGAAATATTAGAAAGTGCAATGCATGAAAATCCTGTGGTCATGGAGACCATAATACTTCAAAAGGCAGAAGAAGTGTGCAGTGAGAAGATTGTTCTTTAACCTTCTTTCTCATCTCCTCATGTCCTAATCTGATTATCTGCCTATTCCTTTGAGAATTCATAAAACACAGACTTCGAAGGATGCAGAACATGCATGCAATGCAGCATGAAATGCATAGAACAGTAATCTTGTTTAAATACATATCTTGTCAGGTATTTAAAAATTTTGCTGTTTACATTGACTGAAATACCAGAAAGAACTGTGTGAAGAAATGCCGTACAATTTTAGAGGAGAAAAGAAGAAAAAAAATGACTGTTTATGTTTTTAACATTTTTAGTTATAATCTGCCTTAATTTAAATGATAAAGTGAGGACTTGTTTCCCTGGCATGTGTGTTAAACCTTGGAAAGTAAACAGCTTAAACTAAGCTTATCCGGATTACTTACAAAGTTGCTTCAGCATCTTTATGTATCTCTGTCTTTGACAGCTCAGCATTGCATAGACATTGAACTACACTGGACCAGCACTTCACTGTAGTTGGCATAATTGGTTGGGGTTTTTTGTTAGTTTTTTCACCAATTGACACATATAAATAAAGACAAAGGTATTAGTAACCTACTTCAACACCTTCATCTTGCAACTGCGATACTTAAGTAACTTAGAAGTAGTTTCTTATCTCTCAAATATGAGACACATACACACTTGCAACATTTAAATCCTTGCACAGTGTGTGTCCCTGGTACTGCAATAAAGTCACAAAAAAATGTATTTGCCTTGTAAGGCATTGGTGGAACAGCCAGATACCAACACACATTCCTTACTTAGGGATGCTGTGTGACTAAAACAGAATAATACAGGAATAGACTGAAAATAAGATACAATTTGAAAGAAGGTTGTCTGTTGCGATTTGTATTTGAAAGTTATTATTATCAAATATCAGATCCAGTAACTGTACCTCTGTAGGCCCACAGTGGAGATGCAGGTAGTGGAAGGGTAAGGCTTCAGAGCCACTGCTTCTAAGTGAAGATAAGGCTGATTCTGAACTAGGCACCATTGGAAATGTAGCAATTGTGGTTACCAGGTGCTATTCCAGAGTCTCAGGTAGAGTTTGCTGTCATTCTGTTCATATTTTTTTATTTTCTAGGTCCTTAATTAACCTTTTTCTTAGCTTAACTATGTGTGATGCCTCAGAGAGGACTCCATGTGCAATAGCAGTAACAACAGAATATAGTGACTGCTTACTTGTTAATGACTTCCAAACAATACAGAAATCAGAATTCTCTCAAAAACTTGAAATGTATTCTAAGTACCTCCAATACTATTTTAAGTATTGTCTGTTATAACCAAACATAGTTTCAAGGGCTTTTTTCCTGTTTTAGATGTCTTTGACATAATAAATCATAACAGCCCTGTTTATATAGTACACAAAATACAACAGGAGCTGTTACTTTAGAATTTAGTATTTGCCTTGTTTTTCTTATACACAGTCTTCACAAACAGGATCTACCTTTCCGTCTCAATATACTCTCCTTTAAAATGCCTGGTTAATATAGAGAATAAGAACACTTCCAGATTTGTCTTTTTCTAGACTGACATTCCCAAGAATCAATTATTTCACTTTCTAGTATTTCTGACATTTGCTCCCACTACATTTTTTTGGCCTTCGCTGCATCTATCTCTTTCCAGTGAAAAATTTCCTGCAGATTCCTGTTTCCTGGTAGTCTGAATAAAATAATGAGGGGTTTTCTTTTGTTTAAAGTTACAGAGGTGATGTAATTTTTAGGGTGGAGGGTATGTAAAAGGTTGCTTTTTATAGCATACAACAGAGACGATAATACATTCGACTGCACATGCTGTAAATATAGAAGTAGAGTTAAAACTGCAAGTCAGGGGGTTTTTTTTTGTTTTTTTTTTTTTTTTTGCTTACTTTTTATTTGGCAGAAGTGTCTAACACAGACAGATCTTCTCGTTCAGCCCAAAAATTTTCCTTTAAATACTATCATACTGTAGAAATTTTTGCTATGTTGCCATGCATGCACACACACAATCATAGATACATTAAGACCTGTTATGTGGTGAATAGACACATCACTGCTCACTTGCTGTGGATAATTTGGATGAAGTTTCTTGACAGTAAGTCACTTACACAGGCAAGTTGCTTACCAAGAAGAAATAATATGTTCTTGCTCTTTCTTTGGATAAACACACCTGCTGGTTCACAAATCAAAGTAAACCAGTTTAATCACAGTGATGCTAGAAGAAATATCTGTAACAGTTAAGATCTCCACTGCTGCAGGTGTACAAGCATGTCACAGTAACATGAATTTTCTCAAAGGTATTCACACTGCCTGTCCTGTTTGCTCTCACAAAATTCTGAGGAGGTATTATGCTCTCTCAGAATAACTCAAAAATATGTGTGCTTGTCTTTGGATTGACTATCCCAGTACGTGTACTTACTGCATTCTGCTAAAACTTCCTCATACAAAAATAATTCACAACTGAAATGCCTCTTTCTGGTCAAGGTTTCCTCATCCTGAATGCATGCTTAGTCTCTCCACTCCACATTCATAAATAGTTTGAGAGACTTCAAGCATCTGAGGTCATTGTGCTTCACACAATTGTTCTTTGTTGCACTCTGTGAGGGAGATTACATGAGGGCAAGCTGGAATTCCTGGATACCATATTTCTCACTATTGAAGGGCTATCTCCTTGAATAAAAATAAGCAATAAGGCTATCTGAAGTGACCTTGGCAATTGTTCATGTAATTTATGACACTGTACAACTAGATTTGAGTTCAAATCAAGCAATCCTATTGGGTCCCCATGGGTATCATTTTCAAGTTCTCTGAACTGGGAAAAAAATTGCTAGATGAAGAATACATTTTCTGAAATATAGTTCTATGCATCAAACAATGTATTTGATAAGAATTTTCCTGCAATTTAATCTTTTCTGTTCTAGTACTGCATTGTCATCAATTGCTGAGCTGTGGATCTCTGCAAATATATTAAAATTAAACATATGAATGGAAAAATGTTGCTGCTCAGTAGGGGCAATTCTTAGTAAGTAAAACCAAAAAGTAATGCAAGAAATCTCATTATTGCTAAATGAATATTACTAATGCAGCTACTTGCTGGTAGATAATGGATAAAGTATTCAAAACCTTATTATAATAATGATAATACTCTACAATAATGATTAACAAAAATGACAGTAATAATCATCATCAACTTTTAAAATTTCTTTTCATGCCTTTCATCATGATGAAAAGGAGACATACTATGGGGTGCAAGGAAAAACCTCTATCTCCCTCTTTTAAAAATCTTTTGATGCCATTCCTTAGTGAGAAAAGTAGGAGATCTTCAAGCTTCCAAGCCACTAGATTTTGAAAAATAAGGTGGTGGGTAGTGGAGGGGAGATGTAAAAGCATGGAGAGGGAAAGCTGTCACAGACACTGTACTTCATCCTGCACTTCAAAGAATTTGTTGGAATAAGTATGTGTTGTGGCTGCCACTGGAAGATTTTCAATTCAATTAAATTTCAATTAAACACCCAAAAATCTAAAGATTTAAAGCCAGAGCACACCACACGTCTGCATGCAGCACATCCTGTGATTTTTACCAAAGCAAGTTTTAAATTTAGTCTTACTCTGTATTTTATATTATAGTGAAAATTGTGTCCACTTTGAGACCAAAATCTATGAATATGGACCAACAAATGTATAAAAGATTAAATTCTTCCTTCCCCAAAATGTAATTTTGTTAAGGAAGTGCCATGGTAGCATTGGTCTGGCAGGCACCACTTAGCCATTCTCAGCAGAAAAGGTCCTCACTCAGGCCCAAACCAGTCAAATCTCCACTGAATGTGGAAGATGTAGTTTTCATTACCTTATTTATGTTTGTACCCACAAGGTGTGATAGGGTCTGTCACGAAACTTGGGTTCCAGCACTTGGTGTTTTACTGACAATGGATGCTAGTTTGGATGGAGCCTCAAGAGATTTCTACATTTCTATCCACACTTAGAAAAAACAAGTGAGAAAGAAAACTTTGCAGTAGTAGTTTTTGTACGTGTGGAGTATATTTGTGCAGAGCTAAACTTTGTAATAAAGACTTTTGTCAAATATATTTGCAGGGAATTTGCCATATTATATCCATAAAGAGTACAGGGTTTTTTTCCCTGTGAATTATATTCTTGTATTTCTGTTGTAAATATTCATTATTTTAAACATACATTATATGTTTAAAGCACAACTTAGGCTGCATGCACTTTCAAGAAACAGGACACACTTTCTTCTGGTCCTCATTCCATCAGGTTCATGACAATGGAGTCAGAAAAAACCTTTAACTTGTTATCTCAGCTATCATACTGTTTCTGTGACCCTAAATTACAACTAGGAAATATTTGTTCAGCAGCTTTCATACAAAAAATTAAAAGCCTATTAATTTAATATAAATATAAGTGTGACACTTTTGTTTTATGAGAAATACTATATAGTCAACAAGCATCATTTAAAATTAGAAAATTTTTGACTTTAATTGTATTTTGAAGCTATTACTTTGCTTTTATAACATAAAATGTAAAACATTTTAAAAGGTAAAATTGTCAAAATGCATTATTTAAACTGGCTAGAAACTGTCATATTTCTTTATTTAGGCAGTTCAGGGTGAGGTTCAAACCTTGGGAACTTTAGTAAAATATAACTCTTTAGCTAAAGAATTTGCCATGGGCATTGGATTTGGCAAGTGCTTGAAATTTTATTAATTGCAGGCTGCAGTTAAGAGGAAAGAGAGGTACAACGATAGCCTTTTTTTAAATGAAGGTCTATTTCTTTATGGTTAGCAATGTATAAACACATTGCATGGATTTGCTGTATTTCATGAGATTACAGCTAACTGTAGGGCTTCAGTAATGCATCTGCAGAGACCACGAGACAAGCAGATGCTGGGTTAATGAGATCTCCCATGGATGTGTGATTTGCAGTCCAGCATCCACAGGAAGTGTAATGAAACCTGAATAGATTGTAATTTACTGTATTTTCATCTCTTTCTATGCTTTAAACAAAATATTTCCATAGTCGCTGTAATTTTGCGTCCTTCTCAGCCAAACTAAAAGCAGAAGGGATCAGTACCTCAAATCCTCTGTGAACCCAAGCACGATCCACATATATGTGAAAGTGCACAAAATACAAAGCCCAAAAAACTCTGAAGCACTAAGCTTGAAGAGCTTTCAATCACCAGTGTAAACACAGACATTTAAAATACAATGAAGCATTCACTGGAGTCAGCATCAACAGGGATTTGGTACAAATTACCTGCAAACTGATCGAGGGATAAATATCAGCTGGTGATGCTTGTAAATCCTGACTCCAGTTTACAAACTGAAGAGGTCCTTACATAGTTCAGAAAGGTCATGGATTCCAGTCTATTTTGATATGCACTTACACCAATGTACCTCCCTGTTGTTTTTGGATTTCTGCCCAAGGAAGTGTGGGAGGAGTTTAACATGGCCAGAAACCTCTAAAACCTTCCCATCTACTAAGAAGGTCTATTGTGTAAGACCTTCATTTCAGCTAAGAAGTTCTATTGTCAAACATTTTTCTAGGTTTTCCAGTTTTCAACAACTATTCTCTTTTCCCTCTCCTTTGAAGAAAGATAACATCCTGTCCAACCCCCAGTAGGGAACCCCCCCTCCATGTGTGCGTGCATTTGAGCATGAATGCAGTCCTATTCTCAACCTTTGTCAAACAATAATGTGTATTTTTAAGTAACTGTAATCAAATTTAAATTGAACTCTTTTGTTGGTATTACCCGGGAATTTATCATACATGCTTTTAGCAGAGGAGAAAACAGAGTAAAACAGAGTAAAACAGAGTAACATTGAGGATAGAAATAATTGAATTTCTATGTACATACAAAAATCATAGCTGCAGTCACAGAACCAGTCCAATTTTCTGTTCTGGTAGGCTCAAAAATCAAGAGAAAAGAAGTCCTTAGAATAATTAATCTACTTTTTTTTCCATGAGACACTGATTTCCTGTCTGATTTCCTGTCTGTTTCTTTCTCTTATTTTTTTTTTTTCTGATTTTTCTTCCCATCTGTCATAGGTGATGCATCTTCTGTGAAAAATACTAAAAGCTAGTCTTGCCATAGAATAATTGTATTGATGTTAGGTAGCTTGCTGATACTTTATCAGATGTCAGTGTTTCAAATGTGCAAAGGCTGGAAGAATTCTGACAAAGTGTTTTGATTTTCCTGGGTTTAATGAATGTCAGTTGGGGATTTTCATGGTAGAGGACTCAAAACTATTCTGTTGCCATCATGTCTTATAGTCCTTTGCTGCATGGAAGTAGTCACAGTGGTGATTAGACAAGCTGAATAAGTTTATCTAGAATATTTCTGAGTAATGAGGAATCATGTAGAATTTTAATTCCTGCTTTCTGTGCGCTCCTATGACAATTAGTACTTACCTCCTCTTAGTTGCCCAATAATAAACACATTATCATAAATTGTTAATCAAAAGGGCTAATTCACCATTACATTTACTTGACAATCAGAGAAATGTTGAAAATGAAGGTTCAGATTTAACCTATATAATATGAGGTACCTTGCAGGTATGTCTTGTGATTGTATCAGTCCTATGCTATTTACAGGCAGTAAAAGATGGGTTCCAAGCCCAGAAACAGTTTTGGTTAGATAGAATATTTGCCCACATAATCTCTAATTTTAGACTGGATGGGTCTCAGCCAATGTCCTTTTTTCTTGAAGATTAAAGTTCTACCATATGATGAAATGAAATTAACTTTATAATGTTATTTTGCCATGTCAGAGTAAATTACAGCAGTCTTCAACTCTCTGCAGTGCAGGCAGTGTGAATACACATGGAAATAGTGTGCAGAAGAAGATGTGAGAAGCCCTGAGGAGATTAGCTGGCTTTCTCCAGCAAGAGTGAGGTTTATGTCTCTCTGTATCATGTAAGGCAGCTTTCCCCAGAAAACAGTGCTTATCAGTCATGTATACAATACTATCATGGTCTCAGGACTGGGAATTTTTTGCTCGTCTTTAATGTCCATCAGGGAATTTAATTAGATGTGAGGACACTTGGTTGTCTGGATTGTTAAATAGAGGGACTCAAGGGAGAGACGTGAAAGAATCAGACATACAAAAAAGCACAATGCAAAAGTTAATGAATATGATCAGGTATAATTAGCACTTTATGTCAGAAAATGAAAAACAGCTTTTCCTGACAGACCTGTTCAGCTCTTTACCCTCACAACACATAAAATAATACATATTTTTCTTTCCTAATATTATTTTGAGAATAGAATAAGTAAGTCAAATTAAATACAAAAATATATCACTGCAACCATGCACAATTTACTGACCTTTCAACCAGTAAAACATGCATTTAGACATTGTGAAAAATATTTTATTCTCCTTAATTTGTTTTGAATAGCAGCTCCAAGTGATCAACAGCCACTGAACCCCAAAACTGAATAAGTAGCACAAGAGAAAATACAACCATGAAGTCTGAGATAGTAAAACAAAGGCAAAGTTTGTAAAAACTCTGGAGAATAGGATCAGGATTTTAATATGGTATTGAAAAACAAAATTAAAAGTAATTCCTTAATCTTGCAATACTGAATTTTCCTAGAAAATAACAAAATATTTTGAATAGAAAGAAGCAGCCAACAAATGACTGCAAAAGGTCAAGACTCTGGTAGTCAGAGATCCTTTGACTCCAGTCAAAGAATCTGGAAATAAGCAATCACAGATGTAGGACAGATCAATTTTATGCTACAGGTAAAGGTAGTTGAAAAGCCTGAATTTATTCTAGGGTGCATACATTTCTGTGAGTATCCAAGTTTCATATGTACAAACTACCTTATAGGAAAATACAAGTGCAACAGTACTGAGGCAAGCTCACTCTTCTTTACCTATGAGAATAGGAGAAAGTTATTTTCTGCCTTAGAACACCTCTGAGCCCAAATTAATAAATTTTACTGTGAGTCTAATTTTAGACTCTGCTTTTCTGACGTGATCATACAAACTTTTAGAGTGGGTTCGGTTTTTTCATTTTTTTTTACCTTTTGGGCAGAAAAGAAGTAGAGGAAAGTATACCTGTCTATAATGGGCATATGCAACAAAAGGCAGAAAGAATGAAATATGACAGGCCATAGGTGGATCACTGATTGTGATCTTCAGCAGGCTGAAGAAGAGGAAAATAACATGCCAGCAAATGGAGAGTAAGGCTGATAAAAATCACTAGGAAAGGAGAGAAGAATACTAAGCAGAGGAGGGTGGCAGAGAAAGTGGGTGCTTTTAAGTCTTTAGTCATGGCTGTCTTACTTGTCATGAAAAGCAGCAAGCAGTGAGATGTAACAAATCAGCTGCATGGCCACTACCTCTGCTGGAAAGGGAAAGGATGAAAAAATGCCAGGCTCTTCCAGATGAAGCTGTATATGCTCCTGTACACATGATGAACATTCCCAAAGGAGAGCTTGACTAGGATGCTGGCTGAATATCTTCCCCTTGCAAACTCTCAGCTTTTTAAAATATCTCTTAAATCACCAGCATATTATCTTTGTGTCATGTCCCAAGGGCCACTTCATTTTCAACAGCAGAAGCACTCATAACCACCTTCATTTAGCACTCATTTAGGAATACCTCTGAGGGAGAACCTTGTTTTTCTTATTTAACTTTTCCCCCTCTGCAGTTGTGAGCAGCCCAGGACAGCCCATTCACATTATATTTGGGTCACACACACATGTCCTGGACCCTCCCGTGCTCCTAGCTGCTTAATGCTAATGATTGTAGGATGAGTGACTCCAGAGACTGTCACAGTTAAGCAGATAGAAAGTAAATTAATCTGACAGGTGACTGGCTGTCCTTCCTGTAGTTTGCCAGCTCAGGCAGAGAGGGAACTGCCAGTTCCAGCTAAAGGGAGTGTGTAGATGGGGGTGGTGGAGGGGGGACTCCAGCTGTCCCTGGTCTCATTCCCAGCACTGCATCTGGGTGACATAAGTGGGGGATAGCTGCAGGTCAGAGGCTTGGCCCCCATCTTAAAGTGTAACAGAATTGCTCAAACCAATATGTTTGGATGAAGGTTTTGTCACTTATTGTATGTAACAATAAGTTCCTCCTTTTTTCAGCAATTATGGTGTATGTTCTATTCTTCTTTGGGGGAAGTGGATAGTGCTCATGTTATTTTGGGGAGTTTGTAAGCAAAAAAAAAAAAAAGCATTGGTTCCATATTTTTTGGGGGGAAATGCTGTAATTAATGCTCTATTACTTCTTGCAAATTATTTCATGATCCATAATACACTATTTGCTATATAATATTCTAATTTAATTTTGGATGTGTGTTTGGTTTGGTTTGGTTTTTTACATAGAAGGTTTATATTCAAAGGAGCTTAGGAAAAAATTGCACCAGAAGCCTCTTTTTACATAGTGGTAAAGCCCATAGTGCTTTAAAGCCCTACAGGCTTTAACCAGTTTCCTTTAAGTTTTGCTGAAGAATAAGGAAGCAAAGTAAGGAGTTTTACAGGAGCACTTTATGTATAAAACCTGCTCAAAGTTAAGTACCTTAAAATGGAGTCTGTTGAAAGGTGTGAGTTTTTAAGATGTCAGTCTCCTGCATCACTGTAACTTGTATCAAATAAGCTAATTGTAATTGCAGCTCTGCCTGCAGTCGGAAGGCTTTTACACTGAAAGAGCCAGAGGGACTGACTGTAATTGTGTTCTTGATGTGACAGCAGGCATGACAATTTAAACTGGAGAGAATACTGACAGAATGACTTAAGGAAAATACACTTTTTATTAAAGCTGAAATATATTAAGGAGACCAACTAGTTAGGTGGGAGGTTTCAGCTTTCTTTTTCTTCAATAAGGTAGTCTTCATCCTCTGAGGTCACAACCAGCCTTGAATGTAAGGATTCTTCTTCTTGCTGAGCTAGATCAAGCAATCTGCCCTGCACCCAATTGCCCTCACCCCAAAAAAATGCCATGGCAACTCCAGACCCTTTGTGTGGATTTAACTGCTGACATGGGTTCTGACATGGTGCTGACATAGGTTCCCTGGGTTAAAGATCCTGGTGCCTCTTTTCTCCTTAGTTACACCCCTTAGTTCCAGTGAAAAATGGCACCTTTCCCACTGAATCTTTTCTCTCATACATGTGATCAAAATCTGTTAATCTCTATTTTCACATAACCTCAGGGGACAGCAGAAGGGTGTGCTCCACTCCTGGCTTTCTTTCATGGTGTCCTGGTTTTGACAGGGATGGAGTTAATTTTCCTCCTAGTACCCGTGTTTCAGATTTAGGATAGGAATAATGTTGGTAACACACTGAGCATTTCATTGTTGCTGAGCAGCACTTACCTTAACTCAAGGACTTCTCAGCCGCTCATGATGCCCTGCCAGAGAGGAGGCTGGAAGGTACAAGAAGCTGAGATGGGACTCAGGGAGGACAGCTACCCCACCAGGCCAAAGTCATATTCCACACCACAGGATGTCATATTCAACATATTAACTAGGAGGAAAGCTTGCCAGGAGGGCCACTGCTCAGGAAATGGTGGGTGTCCAGCAGTAGGTGGTGAGCAATTGTTTTCATCTCCATTCCTTGCTTTCCTCTTTTTTGTTGTTGTTGTTGCAATTTTATTTTTATTATTACCATTACTATTGTTGTTTTCATTATTACATTATATTTCAATTATTAATTTTTCTTATCACAACCAAAATGTTTTCTTTTACCCTTTCAATTCCCTCCCCCATCCCAACAAAGGGGAAGGGAGCTGCTGTGTGGGGCTCAGTTGCTGGCTGGGGTTAAAATGTGACACATGCAAAGTCAGCAAGCTACACCCATCTAAACTCACTGCTGGGGCCAGGAAAAGCAGTCACTTTTATCATATATTCTGTATTTTCTCCTATGCAAAACCAGAAGAATTCAGTGACTAGAAAGTGAGGCTGAAAGCTCTTACAAGTACTCAAAAAAACCCCATGAGACAGGAACTGATCATGATAAATACCAGGTGCCCATCAAGCTGCTTCGTCACTCATTCTTAACTGGACAGGGGAGAAAACATATGTCTTGTAGGTTACAGGTAAGTACAACACTTACCAATTACCAGCATGCACAAAACAGGCTTAGTTTGGGGAAATTATTTTCACCTATTCTCATTCAGATCAGAGCAGAATAATGAGGAAAAAAAATATTCAAAGCACCTTTTCCCCTACCCTGCCCTTCTTCCAGGGTTAAACTTCCCTCCATGTCCTTTCCTAGTGGTGCAGGGGGACAGGGAATGGATTCTACAGTCAGTTTATTAGAATCCAATGAGTCCAATGGGTCCCCCCATGGTGTCACAGGTCCTGCTCCTGCATGGAGCCTCTGCTTGTGCCCCCGTGTCAGGGGGCTCCTCTCCCCCTGGACACACAGTTCCTGCCAGGGCCCTGCTCCAGCACCAGCTTTCCAGAGGGTCGTAGCCTCCTTCAGACATTCACCTGCTCTGGTGTGGGGCTCTCCATGGGCTGTGGGTGGGTTTCTGCTCCACCATGGACCTTTATGGGCTCAGGGGCGCAGCAGTCTCACTGTGGTCTTCCCCGTATGCTGCAGGGGAACCTCAGCTGTCAAGCGTGGAGCACCTCCTGCCCCTCCTCCTTCCTTGGCTTTGATTTCTGCATAGCTGTTTCTTTCACTCTTCTCTCACAGCTGTGGTTGTACAACAGGTTTCTTCTCCTTTAAAATACACTGCCCCAGAGGCGTGACCACCAGTGCTGATGGACTTGGCTTACTGACTTATTGGGCTTAAAAGTAATTTTCATCTGGGACTGTTCTGAAATATGAAGTGGCACAGCAAAACAAAAATGGGTGAGCTGGTCCAGTATATTTCTTTGGATACTGTCAATTCTGTTTCCTGCAACAGAGAAAAGATCAATAGTGCTAAACAGCAGATGTGATACAAAAGCTTTGATGTTACTGTTTTGTAGTAATAATTTAAAGCCAGTCAGAAAAAAAAAAAAAATAGTTGGATTTCATTCACACTTGCTGAATCTGTGAAATTGAAAATGTTGGCAGAGACGGTATTTCTCTGGATTCTGCAGGAATCCTTTCTGGATTTCTGCTGGGTCATCTATCCCTGAGCCCATTAAGGAGGCTATGTGGGATCTGCACTGCCAGGAAGCAATGGATCTGGAGCATCCCAAGTCAATTACTGACCCTGCAGTCAGCAGTTTCAGTGCTTACATTTGCAGCTTTGTTGAATGGTTCTGCTGAGTCTTCTGGATGAGAACCACTGGAATTTCAACATGCGAGGCAGAGAAGCAGACAATTTTGTGTTCCGCCATTGGGCTGACTGCCTGGCAAGGTTTCTGAGGAGTTTGGGATGCCATGCATACATGGTGAGTCTGGGCTGTTCAGTATTTGCACAGAAGGCAGGCTTTGTTAACGCTCTGGAACAGGTGTACCAGTCTAAGGTTTGACCTTAAAAAAGAGTGAGGGGGAAAGAAACAATTTTCAGTGAAGCTGGTTTCAAAATCAGCTTCTGAATATCCATGCAATGAAATTTACTTGCCCAGACTAGTTCTTAGAGCTATTAACCACAGTATTTCCAGGTGCAGAGTGGCTCATGCTTCAGCCTCTTGCTAACATAAATGCTTTGCTGTTACAAGGAAAGGCTCATTTTTACAAAGAGGAACTGGCAGAAATAAATCCAGTGTGACTTAGAACAGGATTTTCTGTATATGAAACCTAACAACCTTGTAATGGGAGAAAGAAGTTAATGGTTTTCTGCAAAATATATTATAAACTTTTAATTAATGATATTTCATCATTTAATTGAGAAACGTTGTAACACTGTTTTATATGGGATGAACTATTCAACACTTAGAAGTCAGGAACCTGATTAGAAAATTTATCTTTTAACCATCTTGCTCTTTGGTTGTTAAACCAAACACTTGCAGCTATGCATACTAACAGCAGGAGGATTCCCATCTGTGGTGTAGTTGCATTTGTCAGTTTGTTCCAACACAAAAAGGTGCTGCTGTTTCACAGCAAATTTGTTTGGGGAGGTTCCTGGCACACCAACTGCTAAGCACTGACGTCCTGCCAAAGAAACAAAACCCATAACCTCTTTACTCTGCAATAAACTCACTTGGATTGTGCACCTGTAAAGGAAACGAAGAGGTGAAGTAGGGGAAAACCTACAACAAATATGTTTTGCTATAAGGTAAAATAGGGTCTGTTTTTCTAGATTTTTAATAAATTAAAAAAAAACTTTCTGCCACTTAAATTCAGTTAATTCATCATCTTTGTCTTTGTTAGCTCTTCTTAGGTTTGTTTAATCCTATAATACTATTTTTAAACAGAACTGTAATTTTTGGTAATTTTTTTTCTCCAAAGTGATTTTTAGTCATTTAAATCCTTGCTTAAACACCCATTAGAGTCTAAAGACAGACTAATGAGCCCAGTAGGTTTGGCTTCTCTGGATTCTAGATAAGAAATTACACTGCAAGAAATTGCAGTCTTAAGCCCTTAGTTCTCACAAATATCCATATCAAAGTCGCGATGAGCAGTATTCTCCTTATATGCTTTTGAATGCAGGTTTAGGAATTCAATTAGATCTACCAGTGATGTCAGTGCTTTCACTCCTGCTGCCTTCTGAAGACTGTCCTGTGTTAACAGCAGCTGTTACATGAGAAATGAAGGAGAAAGTACTAAGACTAGACTTCGGAGTTACATGTTCTGCAGTGAGAGAGGAGCACTCAACAAAATTATCAAAACGGTGTATGGACTATGTTTATCTGAAAATAAGAAAGTTTACTAAAGGGGAACCTATAATTTGGGTTGTTTGTTCAGTGACGTGCTGGTACTTTGTGCTCAGCTCCTACCGTCTCTCTCCATAACTGACTGTGGTATCTTCTTGCAAGTGGTGAGAGTTTGATGTTACTAAAGAAGTGAGACCTGTTGAAGAAACAACATGAGAGACCTAACTAGCTGGTAATTCTTGTGTAGTGGTGTTAATAACAGGGTGTTCTGGCTATGGAAATTGGAGGAGGTGGGAAATTGCAAACATTTGATGAAATTTTGAAGCCATTGGTGTGCTTCCAAGTTCAGTTTGATCCTCTCCTGGAAAGAGTTCAAACCCACATCCCTCCTGCTGCTCTGGGTATCAGGGTATGGGCTGCTTCTCATGTTCCTGTAGCTTGTTCAAAGGTCAGCGATAAAATGCCTAAAACATTCTTACAAGTAAGGACTCTCCCTCTGGTAAGTGTGATCATCACCCAGCTCTTGAACCAAGCTGACACTTGTTTTCTCTTTTTGGTCAAATGAATCTTGAAACCTTTTACTGTGCAGCAGAACAACTTTAACAGGGTAAAGCAGAATGATTTCCAAAGCAGAATAGCCAGTAACAGTGAGAAGAATGAACCTCTCTCAGTACTTTGAGACAGAGGAAGGTCTTGTCTAAAGGTTCATGACCTGGCAGAGGTATTTACTACCTTACAGACTGTCAGATGTAAGGTTTTTGTCAGATTTTCCTACTGGCTAACTCTAGTAATGAAAAGCTTTCCATAAGGCCTCTGACATCGTCTATTCAAGCAACATGACACAACTTGCAGACTTTAAAGACTGACCCAGAGTCCTAAGTATGAGTATTTCATATAACAAGCTAGACCATAACCCCTCCTTTCCTGCCCTCTCCAGCCCCCAAAATCAAAAGGCTCTCTGTACTGGGAATAAAACTTCTCATCAAGTGTTGCTGAAGATTTCATAAATACTTTGTTGTTGTTGTTTACAAAAATGATGCAGCCTCAAGGTACTTTGAATTTTAAAGTAGGGTAAAAATTGGAAAAATTGTCACTGAATTTGGGAGTTATGCATTGATAGATTTAGTTTGAGAACCCTGAGGGTTGAATTTTCCTGGTCTGATATATTCTGACAAATATGACTAAACATTATTCTTGCAAATTTCTTGTTTTTCTCCAGTGATTCATAGCTTAGAGTCTATTGTTAACATTGGATACATGCCACTTTCACTGCTGAACATATTGCAGAAATCTAAAAACATTTCTGAAATATCTAGATGACAAAATTATTAAAAGCTCTTGATGATATGCAGTGTATTTGTAGCTCATGAGTGGGAGAATCCATTGCATGCTAACCATTATTCAGAGCTCATCATTTATAAGCCCATTTGCTTACTAAGAAAAAGCTCTTGCACTTTTGCTGTGTGGTTTTATTTTTCGAATATTTGAAGTTAGCAAGGTAAGTAATTTGTTTCACATGGGAAAAGGCAGTTCTCTTAATAAGGAAAGGATGCCAATAAGGCATTGTTGTCACAGTAAGTGTATACGATGTTCAGAAATGCCTATTGTCCCAAGATAGGAGAATATTTCCCCCTCTGGATTTCTCTGTCTGCCCCAGATTTAGTTCTTACCCTGATAACTGAGGTCAGTCAAGTTTCTCAGAGAGTGCCCATGATGGAGTGTCTGCTTCCTCCCTTTGCTTTTTAAACCTCTCCAGAGTAAGAATGCTCCACCTTGTAGCGCAAAACAATAGCAAACCCTCCTTCTCTGTGACTAAATCCTCCTACAACATATTTCCATCTGAATACTCTTAAATGTTAACTTGCACAAATATGTTTTTTCTCCCACACAAGAGTGCATAACTATTGTATTTATCTGACTTCAAGGGTTTTGTAATTCAGACATTGACTGTAGTATCTGAGTGCCTTCTACATCCTCCAGTGTTAAAAAATTGTAGTTATTCTGTATTTCATGGTTTAAAGATGGTAATTTTAGTTAGAATTTTGAGTGAATGATAATTTCATTATGATGTTGGCAAGGATTAGAAGTAAAAATAAGCATCAGTCTAGCAGTGGCCGAAATGCCTCAGGGGCTCTTATGGATTCCATGAAGATTTTCCATGCTTCTGGTTTATATTCTGGTTAAAAATTACTCATCTTGAAAGTTATGGTGAGAGTCTCTGAGCAGAAGTGTGTTGTGTAGTCAGCAGCCTCTGGATGGAGGAGAGGCACAGCAGCGCTGTGTGTGCAACCCTCACCCATTTTGGTGCTGGCTTTTTCTGTGCATGAAAGTGGATTTTTGGCTGCACTGTAACCAAGGTGCACAGTGGCCCTGAGATCAACTCAGTTGGTATGAGCTTGGCGCTAACACTGCCAAGCCTGTGAGCTCAGTCTTTGTGTGGACTATTCACTTAAGAGTTGGACTTGATGATCCTCATGGGGTCCTTCCAAAAGCAGTATATTCTGTAATGTTTTTGTAATTGTAGTCATCTAGACATGGCCTTGGTGAGGGAAGCCTAGAGAAGTCGCAGTAGCTGTTTAATCCTGTCTGGCAATCTGTTGTATATTTGATTGATGAAACATAAGTTGCTGTAACCGTTTTGTTATTATTTCCTTGGCTAGGCAAATCAAAGTTGCTGTGGTTATAAGCAGGAGTTTCTGGTGCAGAAGTGTCTTGTAAAAGGCCTCAATTTCTCTGTTTGGATTTAGTCCTTCATAGCTAGTTACTAAGGGTCTGACTATTTTCTCAAAAGTACCCCTGGGATATGATGTCATTGTTCATTACTGAGGAAAGGCTCATGAGAAAAGATGGGTCTTGCATTATGCTCTAAAAATAGTAAAGGTCACTCCCGTCAACAAAAGATAAGATTTTTCAAGTTAAGGAAAACCCCATGTAATCTCACACAGACAGAGCACAAAAAACCAAGGCAAAGTGCAGGAAATACATCAACAAAGTCCAATTGTGGGAAAAGACACTCAAAGTACTTAACACTATGTAAATGAGAATAACTTTTCCATAAAACATTTACTAAAATACAAAGTTTTCTGATAGAAACTATACAATAATGTTGTAAAACTCTTGGCCCTGGGAAAGTTTGAATTCAACTAGAGCCAAAGAAGAAATTTTTCAAAGTAAGGTCAGAGTAGTATCTCAAAGTACTCAAAAAAAATATTGGAGTTCCTTCTCTCCTATGAAGAGAATGTATCGGTGTTTCAGTTTTATTTCCAAGGAAACAAAACATCTGTTGAGTTCTGCTATCAACAATTTACCAGAATAAAGCAGTATACAAAATTCACACAATTAGGGGAAAAAACCACCTAAATATCCTTATTCTGACACCCAAGAACTCCTCAATCAGCTCTTCAGTCTCTGGAACACTATAAGTAAATGAATTTTAGATAAGGCAGGAGAGACACATCAAGGAAGCATGTCAAAAACCTCTGTTTAAGGTAGAACAATCATAATTTAAATTTTCAGTATTAAATTTGGGCTTAATAAAATCAGTAGGATGTAGTTGAACTACCCTTCATAGCAAAACAGGTGGAGACAAGCAAGGACAAGACCATGCTCACAGAGACAGTGTAACAGCCTGGCACAGAGGAAGGAAAGGTGTCTGCAACACCTTGCAGTGCGTGGAGGGTTCTGTGCAGAGCAGAGGCAGTGGGGGTAAAGAGGAAAGAATGCAATGGGAACTTGTGAAACTGCTACCAGACTCCGAATCTTTGGTAATAGCAAAGGTGGGAATCTGCACAGAAGCAGAGCTCAGCAACAAGGCCTTGAAAGTAGGTCACATGCCAGCACTAATATGGGCCCTTGTTAGTACCTGAAGATCTGAAGAGCCTGGATATTTGGAGGGATGGGAGGGAGGGAAAGTTGTCTGCTTAAGTTAGTGCAATGAACCATGTGCTACATGGCTTATGCAAAAATTTCTTTTCTAGGCTTGTTTGACCTTCACAGTATGCAAACTTATTTTGAGTACAATAAATTCTGATAAATATTTATTGGTATTATATATCAGGTAAACAATTGTAGGGGGTAAAAAAGAAAATGCTTCACATATATTTTAATGTCTTTTAAAGTAAAAGGCATGGTGAAAGCAAAACAAAGCAAGTTTTCCATAATTTTAGTATTTTGTATGACTGGGAAATCAGCAGAAGTAGAGAAACGTTTTCTGAAAAAAAAGGTTGTGGAAAATTCACTTTGGAAAAGTGACTGTAATTTTTAATAGAAGTATCTGAGTATAAAAATTGATGGCAATTTTCAATTCTAGCTTCTCTCCAATGATACTTTAAGGTATTGGCTGCTGCTACTGATTTCTGTGGATACTGCTCTTCTAGAACTCACAGGATATTTCAATAAGAAAGATGGTGAAATTTTTCTTTTCCTCCTAGAGAACTGGTTATAAATGTCAAAGTCAGCTAGGTATTACGGAAAACTTTAGCAGAAAAGATAATTTATTTTGCAGAATTCCAGGCAATTGCCAATTTTTCTGGGTATTTTTCCACTATTGTAATGTTCTAAGGTTTGTGCATACACATTGTCTCTCTAATGTCCCAAACAACAGATGGATTTGCCCCATGAGTTTGCCCCTTGGCTTAAAAAAATCAGAAAGCAAACCATTAGCAAAGTAGTTCAAGACAACGAATCCTGGATTTTTGTTTCTTGTGATCATAAAATATGCAGTGTTATTAGTTTCTAGGAATTCTAGAGACAAGCATGAAACTCAAGAATTTGGTGGTTATAGATAAATTTGCCAAAATAAGTATCTCAAAAGTTTTTCTGTCAGTGCATCTGCCAGGGAGAACATCCAAGAAGATCCATAATGTGACCTACTGGTGATAGCAATTAGGGAGGCTAACTGTTGAAAATGCGTACAAATATGCAAATTTCTTACACTCACCAGGATAGGAGCAAGATGTCTTAAATATTAATTCTGAACTGGTTTATTTTAGTTTATTTTTGGTGAAAAGAGAAATATTAATGCTTTTGAACTTTCCACCTGTCCCTGTTCACAGCAAAAGTAGCTAAGGCATGTGTGCACTCTGGGTAATGACAGAAACAGTCTTTTGTTCTGAGACATTTTGTGTTCCTGTCATAAACTTTGTGTTGCATGTTTTAATTATTGCTCAGATGCTGAGGAGTTTTTTGGCCAGGAGTTATAGTATAATTTTCTACGTGTTGGAAAATATATGCTTAAAATATCTGAAATTGAATTTCTTCTCCTTCTTATTGAGTGAAAACAACAACAACAAAAACTAGGAGTAGAGGCATAATGACAGATGGAGATGAAATTTATGCCACGCACGTTCATTGTATTACCTGGGAAAACAGAATGTAATGATTAATTAAAAATATATAGTTTGAAATCCCAGAACAGTTTCATTAAAAATACTGCTTTCTTCTTGCTTTCTTATTCCTTTTGGTTTTAGTATCTCTTCACAACCTAACTATACTATGGTGGTTTATGAGTTGATAGGAACTGTTTACAAAAATGAAGAAAAGCTATGAAGTTACTGAAAAATATATGAGAACTTTTCAGGATGGCAGTGCTCTAAACTAACTATTATAACTTTAAACAGGTATGTCAATTATCACTTAAAAAAATAGTTAATGCATACCTATACAGGTTTTTAAAAACACATTAGGACATGAAAAATGAAATAACTTTCCTGGGATTTTTAAGCTAAAACATAAGGGGAAGTTCAAGAATATCTTCCCATGGGTCACAGGAAGTTTATCTATAAATAGAGCATGCATTTGTTTCATTGCTAGAAGACTGCAGAAAACAACTCTGGGTACACAACTTCTGTAGAGAAAAGGCAGAGTGAACTGCACTGTTGCAAGTTGTACATCAACACCAAACTGCTGTTCCTAGGGCTGGAAAAGTCAAACTGGAAAAGACATTACCACTTGAGATTTTTATTCTCTGCAGCTACTGAGAATTTTACAAATAGAATCTCAATTCTGCAAACAGCCTCAAAAAATTAGTCAAAAGTCTGAAGTTTAAGCAAGTTGTTTGGGAACAATACCAAGATCTTGTATGAACTAAATATCTTCAAACTTCCCTCCAAGATAATGAAAGTGGCAATTCAACCCATGCACTAAAATTCATGTTTTGGTCCCATTCTATGTAAGAAAATAATTAGAAGATAAATAGGTAATCTATTGATCATTAAAAAGAAATCATAAATAAACACCATAAAAATATGGAATATTTTTGTGTTATTCATGAGCATAATTCATTTAAAAAAAAAGAAATTGTAGCCACAGAAATTCAAAATCTGTCAACATTCACTTTCTTGGTAACTAAACTTAATTTTCTGTATGGAAACTTGCTTATTAATACGCTAGGGGGTTTTGTGAATTACTATGCAGCTTTTATACAGAGCAAAGAGTTGCTGCTAAAGATTCCTATATTAACAGTCCTTGCACCAGTTATGATTCTTCCAGTAAAACTACTTGCAACATTGTAGGGGCAGAATATGCACTTGATGATTTGTTTCCTTTAATAAGGCGTTAATATGTTGACTCTAACTTTTTGCAAGTGATTCAATTTGTCAAACACTGCTTTGGGCTAAAAAATAAATAAATCTGTCCACGCACATTTGCGTTTCTCAAACTGGTTCCACTGAGAAAGTAATTTAGGTAAAATTTCCATGTTTCTCACCCCTAGTCTTGACAGGACCTGCCAAGCTGTTGCCCACCACCTTGCCCCCAGAATGCCACACTGTGATCCCTCCAGAACTGTGTAGAGGCATGTGATTGCTGTTGTGCTGGGCTATCTGACACATAGAAAGTGTACTGTGCAAGAGAATAGATTTAACTGTTTTTCTGTTTTTCATGGAATTTTCCATACCTAAAGAACTTGAAATCATAATTTCCAATTTTTTTTTTTTTTTTTTTTTTTTTTTTTTTTTTTTTTTTTTTTTTTTTTTTTTGTGTTTTAAACAGCATCACTTAACACATGCAATTAGTACTCTCAGCTTACCTTGATTGACCTTCGGGAGGGAGAATTTGCTTCAGAAAGACACACCCCATTTTAGATTCATCTGAGAATGAAAGTATCCTCCAGGCTCCCCTATAGCCTGTGAGCAAAGGACTTAATGACTTACAACGCCCTTACTCACACTGCTACATTCACAGACAGCTCAATAAAATGTTTTTCTTGCATGGCAAGTTATTGCAAACAGCAATCACATGTTGTAGGTGCTTCATAATTAGTGGTGACTGACAAACATAACCCTATGGCTCTGATTTCAGTTCATTCTATCAATTTTATTCACCAGGAAATGCACGGACATTTGTATCTCAAATCTTGGCTCTTAATAAAATGCATGGAGGGAAGATTGGAGCATAGGCTGGGAAAGCAACTGTTTTTTCTGCCCAGCCAAGACCTCTGCTCTCCAAAGGGAAGATCATGTGGGAAGATCAGTCAGAAATGCATCAGCAGCAGTGCTGGTTGCAGTACTGGGGTTCTGGTAGTCACCAAATTATTTACTGTAACTTCTCAGAACCCCTCTCTGGGAACTGTGAAAGAAGCAGAAAAGCCTGGGAGTTGGTGCATGCAGCTGCATCATGACTGCATGCATCCCTGGTACTTTGTTTGTCCGAGGTGGAAACTGCCTTAATGTGTTAATTGGCCCCTCAGCATGCTCCAAATTAATAACATTTATGGTGGCCTGGCCTGCAAAAGGACATAACGATTTTGGCTTAGAGCAATAGTATGCATATGTATCCTAGGACTCCTAACTCCTTTGCAAAATAAATAATTACATAAATTGCACCAACGTTTCAACTGCTTTGAGTCCTTTGTTACTTTATTACATCTTATTGTCTTGATTTCTGTCTTGCCTGAAGTGATTAAAATCTTCCTCTGTTCCTACGACAGGTAAGAATCAGTCAATTGAGGCAATGTACAGTTCATGTCTGACAAATATGTCATTAGCACATAAATCAACCCAAATCATGCAAAAAATTTCTTTGTTGGACGGGTAGAAACAACATCTTCAACTGGATGTCTAAAGACAAATAGGGCAATAGAGCACATCTCCAGAATGCTGATATTGCTCAGATTTTATGTGAAGGAAAAATGAGTACAAGGTATTGCTATTCTGTCCTCTCTTGTTCTTCCAGGACTTCCAGACCTGCAGACAGAAGGTGATTAATGCTTGTTACCTCTCATTAATTTATATTAGGTACATAAATATTGTATTAGAATGCCAACCTTTAATTCTGATCTCTAGAAAATTCAAAGGGAATCCTGATTGCATCTCAGCTAGAAGTTATTGAGCAAATCACTGGAACCTATCCAATTGCTTAGATTGCTTGTCACTTGCATAAACTGAACAGTGTGCCAGATAGAGCAACATTTCAACATTTTATGAATCTACTAAGTGCTATGTAAATAGATCAGAGCCAAATGGGTAGGAGGAGGGAATAATTTTTTCAATGGCAGATCAGTGGATTCCTAAGTGCATTTCTTACCATGAAATACCATTTTTCTGAGACCTTTGTTGTCCTGGCAATGTCTGATGCACAGTGGGGGACATTCTTTGTATTATTGTGTCAATTTGAGCTCCTATTATTTTTATTTCTGACTCCCTCCAACAACTACACTTTTATTCTTTGTTTGCTGCCTACGCTACTTGCAGCTTCAAGTTTATTTTTTTCCTCCAAATTCTTATTTCTTAGTGCTTAATCAATGTCTCACAGAGTTCCTCAAAATCGTTAGTTAAATGTTAGAAAAGGTATCCAAACCCATGCCAGCAGGTGAATGACTCCTGTGTTAGGTATTTGCAAGCTCCCTTATTCATTTTCACCTTGAAACTGTTAAGGTACTGATCAAAGATTTTGTTCAAGTTCTCAGAACTTCTCATAAGAGGCTCATAACTTGCCTTATTTTATTAAATCTTTAAAGCAGTATATTAGATGTACTTAAAGAGTGAGGGAAATGTCCAAATATCTGGAACCTAAAATTTAAATTTACAATCTAGTCTCTCTCCTTAGAGCTGAGTTTAGCTACATTTACTTCTCTTTCTCGGTGTCGCTTGATGTTTTGGCAGACTTAACCATCATTTCATAGAAGGCATTTAGCATGTAATATTGGAGCCACCTGTAAGTCTGATAGGTAAGGGCTCCCTGGGGCCAGACTGGCTGGGCTCTGCTCTGCATGGTGATAATAAAGCTGTGCAAAGCTGTGCAGACTTAAACCCTCGTTGGGACTTACTCAGTGAACCTTTATGTCTCAGAGAAGCAGTCTTTGATCAGATCTCTGCTTTTGGGAGCCTCCATCCATGGACTGATGGAGGATACAATTTGGCTGACTTTTTCAACTAAGTTTAATTTTTCAGAGAAGCCTAATTTTAAACACTGAGGCCCAACACCTCTAGGGTTATGCAAACCTGATCTGGGAATGTGTGCCAGCTGCTACAAAGAGAGCTTTAATTTACCACTTATTTTCATGAGCTTTCTGTTCCCCGCCTGCAAATGCACAGATGCACAGATTCCTTGAGGACAGAGTTTTCTGGATGGATTAAATCCCATGTGATGTGCTAGACTACTTTTTCTCTTTGATCTGCTATGGTGCAACACAGAGTAACTAGCCATGGCTAATCATGGCAGACAGGCTAATCAGGGAGCCTGGAAATGAAAATCAGAACATAATGCATTTTTATTCAGTCACTTAATACTGAATGAATAATTAAAGTGTTTTGATGGAAAAAGATGTCAGACTTCCATTTTCCTATTTTTCTTTTTATTTTTTTAATGGTTATTGCAAAAAGCTCCATGTACTGCAGCTACTTTCATCACCAAGGAAGAAAGGCAGTATCAGTATCAGAGATTCCTTCCTTATTTTGTTCTGTTGGATTTCTTTCATCATCTTTTGGAAGAATTTCTAACTCAATGTGTCTCCTAGAACATATTTCTTCCCAGCTTTTTAATTTATGCCTCTCCTAATGAAGTTCTTGAGAGTCTTCAGCTGCATGTGACAAGAGTTTCCTGAATGCTAACCTGGGGCAGTGTCCTTTTGTGGATCCTGGTAATTGTGAGATGACTTACATGAATGTGAAGTAGCTGCATTTTGCTTTAGGAAGCATACCAGACTGTCATTTCAAATCTGTGAGGAAACATAGGTATGTTACCATTCATGTGTGTTTTATTTCAGTACTTCTTACAGAGAGGAATTGATCTGGATTCTGTACCAAATGAGACTATCCCTTCCCTATGGTAACAAATGGAACAACACTTCCGGTGTTTCCCTGATTTTAAAAGAAAATGCATGGCCACAAAACATGCATTTTGAGAGCAGTCACGATTCTGGCAGCAATATCCAAACTCACACTTTAATGCTGTTTCCAGTGAGAAGTTTGTGGCATTAGATCTGATCTTATGTTATTATGTTAAGTTGCTATACAAGATCAGGGATGAAGAGGGAAAAATCAGTATGGTCATTACAGTATAAATGCAAAATCTTCAATATCAAACCACTTACCCAAGCAAACATCTCTAAGCACTTTTGTTTACTGTTGTGATATTAAACTGCATATGCCTCATAATCTAGCCCTTCTATATTACTCTTTCAAATTCTAAATGCAATTAAAAAAATCTGTAAAACAGAAGTAATTTTATTAGCTCCTTAAATATACTGGGAAAAATATATATTTATACTACAGTGTCCATTCAATGCTTGTTCGAAGAAGTTATAAAAGCACATGAAAGATACTCTGTCAGCAGTATAAAGGAGTCTTCCCCTCTTGAGGTCAACTGAAATGTGAAGAAAGTGTGACTGAAATAATTATTCCAGAGACAATAAACAGAAACAGGCCCACTAGGCTTGATTGCTCAAGGTACTTCAGAGGACAGAACTAGCAGGAATTATGCACACCTCTTTCCTCAAAATGCCCAAAATACCTATAAAAAACTCCATGATATATATAACCAGATAGAAAACAAAGTCAAGGTTTCATTGCCACTCAGGGCCCCATGAAGGTCTGCTAATTCAGTATTGAGTCCAGATCTTTATCAATATCAGGCTATCCTGATTTTTGAACCCTATCTTACAAACTGTCTTGAGATATCATGACATTGCTTTACAGGCTCATGGTCCTCTGAGTCTCTGCTGTAATTTAAGTGATCAGATCAGAAGGGCAGGACTGGGGAAAGCCATGCTTTGACCACCAGATTCTTCAAGTATTGATCACACTGCAGTAACTTTTCCAAAGAAAGTTGTACCAGCTTTTTGAATCCATACAGTTGTCTCCTTTTAAATCAAGACTAAGTTAAATTCAAACAGATGAAATATTTGTATATATTTATGATATATTATCCAGTTTCAGTCCCAACACCCAAACTGGTGTGTTTGGTAAAGAGGCTCTATTCCCATATGTGCGGAAAACAGGGAAAGCATGAATCACAGCATCTCAAAACAGGTGAGATCAGATTCAGCTCTGAAGGTTGTGTAGTCCCACCCCACTGCTCAAAGCAGAACCAGCTATGTTGCATTGCTCAGGACCACTTCCAGCCAGCTATAGAACACTTCCAAGGGAGAATACTAAAAACCCATGGGACACTGTTCCAATGTTTGGTCACATCTTTTTTAGTTTAGATGGATCTTCAGTATTTGACCTCATGCTCACCACCTCCACTCCCCTGAGAACAGATTCCCTTCCCCTTTAGTCTGTCTCTCCCATCCTATTAGGACTCTATATACACTGATAAGCCTTCTCTTCTCCAGGCTAAACATGCCAGATCTCTCTGCCCCTCTATGGCAGATGCTCTAAGCTTCTAGCTCTTAATCTTTTTCCTGGCCCCCCACTGGACTCACCTCAGCAGACCCATATGTCTTTTGTCTTGATGAGCGCAGGATTGGACACAGTATTCCAGGTGTGCCTTGCCAATGCTGAGTATAGAGAAAGGACCACACCCCTCAATTTGCAATGCCCTTCCTAAAGCAGCCCATGGTGCTGTTGGCTGTGTTTGCCCTAAGGGCTCATGTTCACCTTCAGATCTTCCAAGACCTGAAAGTCCTTCTCTGCAGAGATGATTTTCAGCTTGCTGAGATCAAACTACTAAATCAAAGTAGATGTGGTACTGCCCAGGTTTATCACACGTATAACCCTGCATAAAATTGATCATTGCTGCAAATACTGAAATAAATGTGTGTAAACAGTACAAAACTGCTATTTAGCTAACTGCAAACTGAAGTGTTTATGCTCAGCATTACATTGTCAGGTGTTAACAAGAGCCAAAATAACCATTTCCAAGCGTATAAGATACACAATAGTTTTAACTACTAGGGTATTGGGATGCAGAGTAATTTAAATTGTTTAATATGCTTTTCCACAAGCACTGTAATTTGTCCTATGAGTTTACCTACAGCTATGCCAAATCTCATTTTCAGTGGAATCTTGCTTTATTCTCTTAATATCAAAAGCTAAGTATGTTCTACACCTCTATTGGTGGTGACTTTCCAGACTGATTTCTACTGAGCCACCATCTAGGCATTGCATATGAAAATGGGGACAGCAAATGTGGGGAAAAATATTTTCAAGAAATATCAACACTATGTGTTATGCTATTTAAAGCAAATTTAAAGAGTGGAAACTAAAAGCCATTCACAACCACCCCACACATACTTTAAGAAAGGATAGAAAGAGTACTAAAATGCTTTAATTTTTGAAAAGAAAACCCACATGAATCTACTGCTTTGGTGTGGTAGGGCAGAGAGTGGAGGTTCTGAACTTTTCTTCCCCTCAAGAGATGGTACAGCAACTAGTTGAGTACCCCTGGCCCCCAACACAGGTGAGCCTCAGCATATATTCATGCTGCTGCTGAGAGTTTCAGGTGTCAAGAGACTTCCACCTACTTCTCATATTTAGTTGTCTTGGTATCTTTCAAATAGAAATAGAAAGGGCAAACCCACACGATTTGTGTAGGGAACATAGGCAGATGGATAAGGGTTGAACTGCAACCTCCTAAGCCTGGTATCTTGAGCTCGTGGTGCAATCTGTTCTGTGAAACATCCTTTCTCATGTTATTTCTGGCTGTTTCTGCAATGCGTCATCAAATGCTATTCATATTATGAAGCACAATGATTGCATTGCTCTTTAATTCCCCTCAAGCTTGCTGTGACTGTTGATTAAACAGTATGTGGGCTTTGATTACCTTCAATGTAGAATACAAAATTGACTCCTACCTGCTCAGGAGGATCACCATATCAGACAATGCTTTGGTTTTTTAATCTTGAATCATGCTATCAGTTCTAGGTCTGTTAATGTAATATTCATGCAAATATAAACCTGAAAATATAGAATTTCTCTTTGGTCAGAATCATGAAAAATTATTTTACACTTTACCTCAAATTTCAAAATCATTTAGTCTTTATAACTCTTGCTATTACAGTGATGCTTGTGTCCTCCTTTCAGCATTTGCCCATTCTTCTCCTTTCTCCACAGAAAAGTACCAGACAGATACAGCTCAACAAGTTCTGTTGTGACTTCTGGCTTCCAGTAGCTGTGGCCTTGGTATCTACTGGCAGTTCAGCTAATTCTGGCTGCTTTTCTCTTAGTGTCTATCTCATGCTTGGTATCTAGTTCTCAGGATATCCCTAGGAGCTTTCAAACAAGACTTGTATAAAGTCTCAACAAAATTTACATTTTGGTAAAATTGAGTGGCCTGTTCAATGGATAAGAAGGTGATTGGACAGTCATATCCAGAGGGCAGTGGGGGACAGATCAGTGTTCTGATAGATATTGCTGACAAGCCTCTCAGGGGACCATGTTGGAAGCAGTATTATGTAATGTTGTCACCAGTGGCACAGACAAAGAGATTGAGGGTACCCTCTAAGTTTGCCAATGACACCAGGCTGAGTGGTGCTGTTGACACTCCTAAAAAGACAGGATGCTATCCACAGGGACCTGGACCAGCTCAAGAAGTGGGCCTGTGGAGCCTCATGAGCTTTAAGAAGACCAAGTGCAAGGTGATGCAACTGTGTCAGGGCAAACCAAGATATTATCAACATAATGTTGGTTATGAAGGGGTTTGGAACAGCCAAGAAGAACCTGGGACTTCTGGGTAAAAATCCCAATATGCCCCAGCCATGGGCACTCACAGCCCAGAAAGCCAAATGTGTCCTGAGCTGCCTCTAGAGCAGGGCCAGGGTGGGGATTCTGCCCCTCTGCCCTGCTCTGCTGAGAGCCCACCTGCAGGGCTGCACCCAGAGCTGGGCTCCCAGCACAGGGAGGACAGAGGCCTGCTGGAGTGAGTCCAGGAGAAGGCCATCACAAAAATTATTATCTTCTATGAAGAGGCTGAGAGAGTTGGGATTGCTCAGTCTGGAGAACGGAGGTCTTCAGGGAAACCTTAAGGCAGCCTTCCAGTACCTGAAAGGGAGCCTACAAGAGAGTTGCAGAGGTGCAGTTTTTTAAGGTTATCTAGCAACAAGAAAAGACAAAACGGCTTTAAATGAAAAAAGCAGGTTTAGATTAGACATTAGGAAGAAATTCTTTGCTGTGAGGTTGCTGAGGCACTGCAACAGGTACCCCAGAGAAGCTGGGGATGTCCCTGCCTTGAAAGTGTTCAAGGCCAGGTTGGATGGGGCTTTGAGCAACCTGGTATAGTGGAAGTACCCTGTGTCAAGTACCCTGTCAACCCTGCACCAACCACCAACAAAACAGGAGAACAACATAAGAGAAACCAGTGGTTGGAAGTAAACTCACATAAACTGAACACAAACGTATTTTTAAACATTAAACTTATATTTTAAACAGTGAGAATGCTTTATCATTGGAGCAAAATTTCAAGTGAAGTGAAAAATGCTTAATCTTGAGTTGTCTTCAAATGCATGCTGCTTTTCTGGCATGTATTTTAACATGTACAAACTATATTCAGAGGAGGAGAAGATATCCTTTGCTCTGAGGAAGGATAAGGGAGGGAAATCTCATATTTGTGATATAGGGAGATTAGGGAAAATTATGGTCATTCTTCTTTAATCCCACATGTGAATTAACACAATATGAGTGTGGTTGCATGAACAAAAATGAGCACAGAATGTCTGACTTGGTCATTTTTATGCTGCCAGTATAATTTGTGGGTAGATATTCTGAATATCTGTATTCTTTCACTGCTTAACTGGGGTCACAAAGTCACTGTACAATGATGACCCCCCACTTCCCCCATTCACCAAAGGGAAGAACTTCAGAAGAAAACACCTTTCCTCAAGAGATCAATAAGGATTTCTGTCTCTTTTTGAACAATTTTTGAATCGTAAGCTCGTCCAAGTTCTGGAAATTCATTAGCAATTATTTATTTAGTATAATGGCTCAGATACTTTCTCATTATTACAAAATTCTTTCCAAAGTAATATAGTTTTTCTGTCTGGACACTGTGGAGCTGTTCATGTTTCTATTATGTTTGACGTGCCAATTTTTAAACACGACTTCTGAGATGCTGAAATGTGCCACTATATAAGAATCAGCACAGCGATGATTATTGGCAATTTTCACTGGCACTGAGGTATTGTAAAATACAGTGTTGATTCTAATTATTGTCTGTAGTATTTTCCACACTAGAATCCTAAGTTTTCTAGACAGAATAATAACATCTCATAAAATGGAAAGGACTCTTTAAGGATCTACTTTCCATTAACAACCAATCTTGCTGTTTTCTTGATTTTCCTCTCTCCTTTTAGGCTGGAAAAAAACAAAACCCAAGAAATAGCAATTTTATTTTTTAGAACAGGTCCTTGTTTTCTGAAGAAACGAAGTCAAATAACTAAACATAATTTTAAAAGACACACACTGAAAGCAACTAAAGTCACAGCTGCTGCTGCACTGTAACACTAATGCAATCAGAATGTAAAGCTCTGAAAAATCTTAAACTCCATGAGAAATGGACTTTCTGAAGTGGTTTTATGAGGAGATTAAGCAGGCTTACATTGTTCTCTTATGGCAATTATATTAAAAATCAAATAGTTTCCTACAGTTAAAATTACTTCTGTTCTGACAAAAGGAAAGAAAAAAATCAATGAACTAGATTTTAAGCCAGTGTAAATGGGTTTAATTGCTTTTATGTCTATATATTTATTCCAGTTTCTCTTAGTTAAGGATAAAGTGAAACTGTTCACTACTAAAAAAAGGCTCTTTTCAGTGACTGGAGCTGCTCAGAAAACATTATTATCTATTATTTTTTGGGATTGTGTTTATTGCTGTGTTTTGCCTCAGCAGGATATTCTAACAATGGTATGGGCTGTGTGTCCAGCATCCAAGTGCACTGCCTACTTTTGCTCATTTCTAACATTCACTCTTTACCATCCCTCCTCTTAGCCTTTCAAGGAGATGTTTGAACAAAAAAAAAATACTAGTAGTATTCAAAAACTCCCTGTAAGAAATGAAAGCAGTCCTTAAATCTTGGTAGAGGAGGGAATCTACTAAGGAGGTATAGAATTTCTCTGAATTGTGAACTATGTTTTGTCTCATGACGTGTGTATGCAATGGTTACAATGTGAGGGCTGAGCATTCTGTGTGTGGCATCTCATGATTTAATGTCTTCTTCACTTTCCCTTCTGTCTTTGAACTTGTTTCTGTGTACTTCATGAAGTTCCCATTTCCAAAGATTTTCATCTCCTAGAGCCTCATTAGTGATTCAGTAGCAACAGCTCGGAGAGCCACAAGGAGAATAACTTTTCTTCAGGAATTGATCTAGACTCCCCATTTACAGGTGCTAATAGCAGGGAGCAGCTGAGTGGAAGGGATTAATTCTGCACATGTTCTAGTTATCAAAAATGTGCAGTGGTTTCCTGGATAAAGTGTTCTCAAACAGGTGTCAGTTTCCAACGCAGAAGAAAGCAAAAGATGCACAAAAAAAGTAGCTTGGGAATTTCTCTACGATGAGTTTGGTGCAATTTTTTAGTGATGAGTCCTTCCACCACAGGTCAAATCCTTTGCTCATTTCTGGGCTCCTCACTCTGAGAAAGACACTGAGGTGCTGGAGCAAGTCTAGAGAAAGCCAGCAGAGCTGGTGAACAGTTTGGAGCACAAGTCCTGTGAGGAGCAGCTGAGGGAGCTGTGAATGTTTTTCCTGGAGAAAAGGAGGCTCAGGAGTGACCTTAATATTCTCTACAACTGCCTGAAAGGAGGCTGTAGCCAAGTGAGGCTCACTCGGTTCTCCCAGGTAACAACAGAAAGAAAAAAATAAAATTGTCCTAAGATGCAAAAGGGAAGGTTTAAATTAGACATCAGGATTTTTTTTTTTTACACAGAAAGATTTGTAAGGCATGGGAAAAGAATTCCCAAGGAAGAGGTTGTGTCATCATCCCTGGAGTGTTCATAAACCATGTGGATATTGGATTTGAGGACATGGTGAACATGTTGACAGTTGGATTTGATGACTTCAAAGGCCCTTACCAGCCTTTATGATTCCAGGATTCTTCTACTTATGAAGCAAAAAACAGCTTTGCCATCTCAGGAGACCAGATCATCACATCCTCTTCCCATGGCATGAGCAGATAAAATAGATAACAAAAGCCTGCTTTGACACAGATGACAAATCTGAGCCTGCCAGTTATCTCAGTCTGTAGGCATTGTCTGCATGTAATATACACAGCATGCAAGGCTTCTCATAAATAAATGAGACATTCATGTTCCAATCCTACTTGTCTATGTGTTGACTTGTATTCAGACATCTTCTGTAATCAACCTGTATAAAAAATTAAACCCACTGCCACTTTGCTTCTTCTGCAAAGAACATGCTAAATATATGAAGGAAGAAGACCATGCTCTTCAGATCAAGTTCTGTAGTTAGCTAATTTCAAAACATCTTTATACTTTGGTGCTTTAGGAGAGGATTGATATTACTGTAGACTTAGGGCACAGTAAGTACTTATGACTATCGTGATGCACATTTGTTTGAGGAAACTTTTCCCTACACTTCCACTGACACAGTGTGGGCTCTCAGCCTCCCCACCTGCCAAATAAATCCTGCAGGATGTCACATGCAGAGTGTCTGTTTCCTGGCAGGCAATGCCCTGTGACCTTTGGCAGCAGGAGTCTCTTTCCCTTCAGGCTTACTGCGTTGCTCTGTGTCCTCTTTGGGTGAGAGTTGAGAGTGTTACTCCCTTGGAAGGTCTTGGACTAAACCCCAGGTAGGAAGGATGTGATGTGCAGCATCTTTTGTTAGAGATAAAATGCAATTAGCCTGGAGGATGTGTGAGTAGAGGAAACTTACAGGAAAATAGAATCACATGACTCTGATGAAGCACTTAAAAGCACTTGTCTCAAAAATAGGATAAAGTGAGTTAGAGTGCAGGAAAGCTGGAATCCTTGGGCATGGTCTTTCAGTTTAGCCCAGGTCTCATAACCTATCAAAATGTATCTTTAGCCTCTGTGAATTCTAGCAGATGGGGTGGTTGTGATGTCTTTTCTGTCTTTTCATGTGAAGTCATAGCAACTGCAGATCTAAACTGCACATATTTTGAAGATGTAGAACAAAAATTTATAATTTATAATATTTTTATAATAATAAGGGTTTATATATCTAAGTTTATTATAATACATATTTATATAGTGTACCATATCTGCATAACAATTTCAGTAAGAGTAAAGGAAGGTTTCAATCTGTCTACAATTTGTATTTGGTTTTGGTATCAGTGATTTTCAGTATCACGTCTGGATTTTTCATTTTCTATTATAGTATAATTTATTTATGGATTTATTGAAGTCAAACGCCTCTTAATTATATGATCCTTCCATAACTGAAGAATATATTCATTCTCTATGTCGAAAAAATTTCATTATAAAAGTTTTTTTACCAGATTTGCATGTCATTGGAGGTTATATCTATTTGGTTCAAGTAATTTTATGACTGAAATGGACACTATAGGTAGATAAGACACAGTACATTTAAATAGAAACATAATAAAAAACCAGGCAAGGAAATCAATGGAATAAATTCAAAATTATTTGTGGCAGAGTGACTTTCCCAGAAGGTCAGCTTACAAAATTCATTTCACGAGGGTTATTTTTAGCAATTTCGAAATTTCATTTGAAACAGCCAGCTTAGATGTAATGTTAAAAGTGAACCTGATGGTCACAGCTTTGTAAACAGGAAAAGTAGTATCACATTATAACATTATTATGCCACAAACAGAAAAGAATTTTGGCCATACAAATTGATAGCAATTAAAGATATAAAAGTGATTTCAAAACATGTTATTTTTTTTTCCAGCAGTATTTATGATTGTTTACATCAGTGCAGAATCATTTTATTTCTGCTCTCCTTCTTCTGGTCCTTTGCTGTGAAATTTAAGAGAAATTAAATAGATAAAAATACCTCCCAGCAGTGGGTTCAATTGACATTTCAGGGATTTTCCAACATCAGTGCTATTCAGATAGCTATGTGCCACATTTCCTTGAGCAGATGAGGTGAATGACATTTCTGCAAGATTATTTACAAGGCCAGAGTAGACCAGAGTTGTTCTCTGTGGACCCCCATTTCCTCTGCATGTTCAAGCTGTGATTAGTGCAAGGTCGGAGAGGAGCCATCCTCACTTCAGGAAGCCGAGGGGACCAGCCTCTGACCACGGTGTGCTCTCTCCCTCAAGAGCCCTTCTGGTTTGCTCCAAGCTTCCTCATCAGGATGTAATGATGCATCCAAGCCATGAGCCATTTCCTTCGATTGCACCTCCTCGGCTAGTGGTTGGCTAGATAAGGGACATTATAGAGCTCCACAATCTCTTTGATGGACACAATTTATCAAAGGGACATCCTACCCTTCCTTGTACCAGTGGGACTGCGTGGAGCTGTGTACGTGCTCCCAGTCAGGGGCTGCTGAACTGTCCAGGCACTTCTGCTTCTGCTCAAGGAATGCCTGGTGGTGGTACAGCACTGGCACAGGTCCCAGACTTGACACCAGCAGGAATCCACAATGATTTTTTTCATAATTACATGCTGCTTGATCCCTTAGATTTTTGTCATATGTCACCTATATAGCTTAGGCATTGTCTGCTTATTTCCAGCAGTTATAAAATTATTCTCATTAGTGATCACAGTCACTCATTTTAAAAAAATGGCACTGAAATTAAAGGAAGGTGGCAAATAGGCACAGATACACACTGTGTGGTAGTGTACATAGAAAATAAATTGTACCCAAAATTTACAGTTTAAAATCCCAGGTTCCCAAGGTTTTTTTGCAGCCTGCTTCCATTTCCATTGATAGATCGGTCTTACAGCCCCTGTTCAGTTCATGTAACATGATACCCACTTAAGAAGTATATGAGACAACATACAGGTCCAGGCAAGGGAGGAGATGCTGATAAAATGCTGGTTAGTGGAAAATGCCATCTTCAGGACATCAGAACATTTTTGAGATCCTAACTGTATATTTTGGCAAAGGACTATTTACGGAGGAAGCACAAAACAGATGTAGCTTTGTGTGCGTTGTTTTGTGGCTTCTTTTTTCAAGAAGATTCTTTTGTGTATCAGGGACAGTATTAAAAAACAAGGAAATGCTGGCTGAGAGATGAGAAAGCTGGGAGTGGTTGGTACCACAGGTGCACTGGAAGTAGAAGGAAATGAGAAGAGGAAATCTCATTTCAAGATTTGCCATTAAAAAAAAAAAAAAAAGCCTTTTAGAGTAAAGTGACAAATTTCTCATCTTCACATCTCTCTTCCTCTTCATGTGGGAGAGAACTGATGTTTCATAAAGGCAGCCAGTACTGTATCCTGATGGGGATCAGTGAAATCAAGAGAGAAAACAGCCTATCTGTTGTGGCCAAATGATACAGAGAAAAAGAAAAAAGGGGGAGAAACTGAGGAGCAAATAAGAATCTTTAGTTAAACTAAGAATTTAATTCATTTGTAATCTTGGGAAGAGCAAATGGAGGTAATCAACAATCAGGCTAATTCAAATAGCTTTATTCCATTTAAATATTCTGGCCAGATTGCCCTTGTTAAATAGCAAGAGAAAGAAGTAGGAGCTGGCAAAGTTTTGCCAGTACCACCTAGAAAACTAAAACCATCAAACCCTGTATGTACTGTTGTTGAGGAACATAATAAATATACTTTTCATTTAATCATTTAATCATTTAATACATGCCGGATGTATCAAGCATTAAAGCACAGAATAAAAATCAGTGTACTCCTGCACTTAAAAAATTGTTAATGATAAACATTAATCCTCAACCTAAAACTAAGCAGGTCGTCAGTCATGCACTCGATAAAACTTTTTTTGATAATTTAAGACAAAAGCTGCTTCCATTTGTGGTTCAAATTGTGTTCCATAAAGGAGAAACAGATGTGCTTTTTTTTCTATGTTAAATGCAAACACAGTGTTTATTAGTGTATATTACAATGATATAAATCTTGTACAATCATATACTCAACTCTGTTACTAAATAGACTTATTATTGAATCTCAAGATTCTCAATACTCAGAAAACTAGTTTCTGGCATTTTGTGCTCACATTTAATTCATTGGGGTTTTTTCTCATAAGAAGGCACACTTTTTTTCTGAAGTTGATAGCATTCACAAAAAGAGCACATCTTACTACATTGTGGCAATATTAAATGGAACAGGCTGCAGTTAGACAATTATTTTGACATAAAGACTTAATGACAGCTTATCTTACTTTGATTTCAGTTATCTGAATTTTTTTCTATATCTGAAATCTCTCCAATTATTGTCATACAGTTTTAATGACAAAATTTATGAGAAAATCTGGCATAAAATTTACATATGTAAAGAAGCTCACAAAAGTTACAGCTGAGAGTTGTTTCCTCTTACTTTTCAAATAGAAGGAGTTCAGAAGGGGGTTCATTTGACGTGGTAAAAAAAGCAAGATTCTGAAAATCTGTGACCTATACCCATGAAGCCCTGGAACATGTACTTAACATTAAGTTCTGGGTTCATATTAGAGCCAATGGGACCATGGAATTAACAAATATAAGTCTGCTCAAGTGATGTGCTGGATTAGAGTCAATATTTTCTGCAGAGAAGTCCCAGATGCTCATCCCTGGAAGTTTTGCAGGCCAGGCTGGATGAGGCTTGGAGCAGCCTGGTCAGGTGGAAAGTATCCCTGTCCATGGCAGGGGATTTGGAACTAGAGGATCTTAAGGATCTCTTCCAACCCAAATCATTCTATGATTCTATGATCCTATGGTTTTATGTCTCTTAGAGAATGGAGATCCTTAGATCAGGATTTAACAGTAAATTAAAATACAAGATATAAAATTTCCATCTTAATGCAACTGTATCTTTCCCACAATTTATTTTTACTTTTTAGTATCAGGGATTAAAAAAAGTAAGGTATTCAACATTTTTAACTACATATGACTGCACAAAATCCTGAAATACTGCTGCCTTAAAAACTTAAGGATTCTACAAACTGGGTCCAGAAATCCCACACTATCCAATCCCAGCCCTCAGGAAGCTGCAAAGATATGCGCTCTGTAAGTGCAGCAGGTTTTGGCACTGCATTATTCATACAGAAAGGTGTTTTGAGTTGTTTTGTAGACTTCTAGGTACTAAGTTAGGACTCTTCAGGGATTTGGCAGAAATGAAACTGAGGTGTGTGAGATGCCCTTTCAGTGCTCTGGTCCCCATTTCTGTATGTACTCTGAGAAGATGCCCTATGGGCTGGATGGAGATGAGTATTAATCAGATGTAATGATTAGGGTGGCAAATATCTAATATTTTATCCTCCACTGAAAAGTTTGAGCAGGCTAATGTTGAACTTCTACGAATTAAAGATTGTTGTGATTGTTACTTGGTACGTGCATTTCCTCATATTCCAGTTTGTTACAGAAACAATGGAAGAGACATGAGGAGGTTCTTCCTGTGCCCTAAATTTAGCTTCCATATGTTTCCTTTTTTCCTATATTTCAAAATCCCTCTTTTTTCATATACTGTTCCTGAGGTGAAGTTTGATTTTATACATTGTATCCAAATTTGAAAGAAACACAGTCTGGCTTTTTCTGCCAGTTCCAAACCTGATTTTGAGAAAAGTACTGGATGAATTTCAGCTTATATAGAATTCTCATTCAGTTCCAGAACCATTATTACATGTATTTTGGTCATGTCAACTCATTGTTTTTGTGTCTTCTTTTCTGTAAAGATCCAGATAATGTGGGTGTCTCCTCTGGTTATGCAAAGAAAAGAAAAATATTGAGTGTACTAAAGGGTTTGGGCACTATCTATTCTCTGTTGGACAACTGGAGGTTTATGCTAAATAACAAAAAGATTTTTTACTCAGGAGGGGGTTGAGCACTGTATCAGGTTCCCCAGGGAAGTGGCCCTGGTACCAAGTCTGACAGAGTTCAAGAATTATTTGGACAATGCTCTCAGGTACACTGTGAGATTCTTGGGGTGTCCTGCATGAGGCCAGCTGTAGGACTCAATTATCCTTATGGGTTTCTTCCAACTCAGCACATTCTAGGATTCTATGACTAATCCTCAGTGTATCCTGGCAAAGCAATGCTTCTTTCACTGGCAAAGGAGTTGGGCAGTTCATGCAAATAAATATTTACTTGCTTGTTCATGGGGTTTGATTGATGTCCAGGAGGTGCTAACTGCTGTCAGTAGTCTGTTGTATAAGATCAAGTGTCAGTCTGCATGAGCTGTTGTTTAACATCCTACCTGATTAATTTATTAGGCATATAAAGATGGCCCACTCTAAGCAGTTTGAAGGGCAGTAAACTTGTTTAGGAGTGAAAGACTCATGTTCACATCCCTGTGGCATATATCTGTTCATCTGCTGGCTATTCAGCAGTAAGCCACCCTTAGATTCTCCTTGGACACAAACTATTGTACACAAACATCCATCCCAGCAGGATGTTCAAGCTCCACTGGGCAAACCCAAAGCTATCTTCTTTCTAGCCAAATAATGTTTGCATATTTCCACATAAAATAACAATTTCAGGAGACAAGACCCATAAAAGAACTTGCTGATCTTCGTAGGAAATATATTTGAATCTTCCATGTGTCACATAGATTTACTAATCTGTGGGCTGTTGATAGTTTGCAGAGAGTTTCTTTCCATTTTCCAATCAGGAGAGGAATACCTGTCTTGGAAAAAAACCCCTAACATTAACAATCTCGATATGGCTTTTGTTTTTTGGGTTTTTTTTTTTAGTCTCTATCTACTTCCCTGTAAAGGGATCCTACGGGGATCCCAGTAGGATACACCACGGTCACAGCATTCAGAGTCTCAGAACACGTCTCCAATTCCAGCCGGAGAACATAGGCTTATGGACAAATATTTTTAATATTGATTGAAATATTCCCGTGAGCTGATTAATTTTATGTGCTCAGTAAAATTTTCTGAAAAGTTCAAGGAAGAACTTACAGGCATTGCAAGGGGAACCAATGGCAAACAGAGAGAGGTAAAATTACCTCACATCCCATGGGGGGTTTGGAGCTCAGTCTCTGGCTTATTTTCCCTTGGCAGCAATACAGATGCATTTTGGCAATGGAAATTTTAGCTTTACTGTGCAGGCAGGGAACTTATAGGCAACTCATAGTTCAGCACAAGTAACTGACAGGAACTCAAAACTGGCTTTTTTGATTTGCAACAACAATTGGACTGTACCCTTTTAGTTATGAACCATCACTAGCACTGGTAGGTTTTTTCCCCATCTGAAAACAAATAAATCAGGAAAATGCTCTGTACAGCCTCCTCAGCTCTCCACTACAGCTAACAACCTGTGCAGTTTCCCTGAATTCTGGCTCAGGAAGGGTGTAAAGACAAGAAAACTGTACAGTGGATGTTTAGCTCAAAACCTGTGTAACTGCTTTACAGTGTCACAAATACCACCTATTTTCTCCCTTGGGATCAAGACCAGATGGACAGTGGCTTCTAGTGAACAGAGTGAATCCTTTATGTAGCTAATCAACTCTTGAACTTTTGCTCCCTAAGAAAAAAAAATTAGAGAGAAGGAAATGGCTGGTTAGGCCTCATTAAACAGTTGCTGCCAGGCATTGTAAGATCATGGATAATGAGTACCTTACTTTTCAAGGAGTTGAGTGTTTAATTCTTCCTGCCTTTCTGGTCCAAGGATTGGTGCAAATATCACCCATCTGGAGTTTTTCGAATGGCTGCAACAAAAGAATGTTTCTGATTTTTACCTTCAGACTGGTAAATGACCCTCCTCCTACCCATGTTCTTGTCAATAGAATCATCTTTCTTGGCTGTTTTTTGACCAAACTGCTGGCCTGGGCTTTTTCTTTATAGTATATAACTTGCATGGATGTGAAAAGGTCTGGCAACTACTACAATACACTGCTTTTGCTTACCCAAGGTTGGATTTATCTCTGTAATTATTATTTTTAACATCTAGCTATCACTTCTTCTTTCTGAATCACTTGAAAGATAGAGATTTCTTCTCTGGTTTTTCTTTGCTTTATCTAGCAAGACTTTTCAGTCCTTCAAAAATATATGTGTTTCTCTTCTTTACTCCTTGAATAAAAAAGAATTACAAACAAGTGCTGAGATATGCATTCAAGAAAAAGATTAAATAAATCTTTCTAAACCAAATGCAAAAATATGTTGATATGATCTCTTCAAAATCTATAAGGATTTACCATCAGAAAAACGAACTCTTTAGAAGGAAAACATTTATTGGCATCTAATGGTGGTAGATATATTAAGATTTAATGCCTATTTTAAAATGTGGGTCATCAATAAATAAAATAACACCTGTCAATACGCCATCCTAAAAGTTAGCACTGGAGATGCCTTTTTAAATGTTATGGCTTGACCCAGAGTTTAGTAGAAGAGGGGACCAGAAGTGCTTTCTCTCTACATCATCAATTGCATATGAATTGTTCAATAGTTATTATCCTCACATAGTGTCTCTAGTCTTGTTTCCCTTGGATAATTTAGAATTTGAGCAATGTGTTTCTCTGTTTTCAGTCTGTCTTGATAACCAAACTGGTAATCTCTGTACTTGCCCACCCCCAGCCTACTGGTGAGGGGGAAATGCTGGGGAGGCAGGGCTGATGCTGTGCCAGTGCTGCTCAGCACCTGCCAAAGCATGGGTGTGCTACCAGCACCCTTCTGGCCACCAAAACAAAGGACAGCACTGGGGGCTGCTCTGGGGGAAAACAACTCCACCTCGTCCATACCCAATGCAAGTTTTTGAAGATGTATCACTTCTGTTCTCACTGTCTACACTCTGGATTTCTTGATGTTGATGTGTAATCCTGAAAATAAGCATCTTCTCTTGAGAAGTCCAGATACTTGATCATTTGAGAGAGAGATGGAAAGAATTTGACGGGAAAAAGTCTAGAAGAAATGATTCATCAGGAAAGACTGAAGTACTAAATGACAGTTTAAAGGGAAGAGGATGAGCCCTTTTTTTACTTGAAGAAAAATATGTAAGCAGGAAGCTACTGCAATAGGTACAGACTTAAATAAAAAATGAAAGGGCCTCTTAGTCACCATGTCCATTTGCTTATTTTAATAAACTGAGATCAGTAGCTTGAATGGTTTTTCTGAAGACCAGAGAAACACTGCCTGTAACAAATGCTAGCATGTTTCTCTGTGGTTATAGCACATCTATTCCTGTTAGGCTCTGTTGCTCTGTATTTTGGTCATATTCCCATTTAAGACCACAGCTAAATACAGTACATTGAAGCAATCCACAGCAATGTTAATTATAGACTCCAGTACTGCAACATTTATTTCTGAAAACAACAAAGATGTCAGCATGATAATTTTCTATTATTTCAGCTGCAAGTCTAATCAGAATTAGTCTGTTTTCTTTCAACTTCTCTTCTTTTTCCTCCCCCTCCTCCTCCCCAGTCACAGTGATTCACTTCTGATCATCACGCAACAGAAAGAAAACTGCAGAATTCCTCTGAAGAGAACTTTTGTTTTCTTGACGTGTCTCTGTTTTACTAAAATACGGTGTGCTCAGGAACCAGCACTAATAGTGGATCATAATTAAGCAATAGCTAAATTCACTCACAGAGCTTTTACAAGATTATATGACCCCAATAGTCTTTTTGAAAAACTCTTGAGAATACTAATTTAGGACTATCATAGTCATGCATACTATATTATGATTCAAGAAGCATGTAGCAAAAACTGGCTCTTCAATCTGACTAATTTCAGGGCAAACAAGCTGGAAAATCAAAGTGAACGAGGTACAAAGACAGACAGAAAAACTCATACAAAATTTAGAAAACTATTACACAAATCTAGAAAGAAAAAGTAAACCGAGAATGGGATGAGTGTAAAGAAGGCAGAACCAGGCTCTTACGAGTGGTATCCAGTGATAGGAGGCAACGGGCATGAGCTGAAGCACAGGACATTTCCTCTGAACATCAGGAAACACTCTTTGCTTTGATGGTGACCAAGAGCTGGCACAAGTTGTGCAGGGAGGTTGTGGAGCCTCTGTCCTTGGAGACATTCAAAAGTCATCTGGATATGGTCCTGGGCAATCTGCTCTAGGTGGTCTTCCTCAAGCAAGGGGCTGTGCAAGGTAACCTCTTCCAGGCTCTGCTTCTCTGTGATTCTCAGATTCAGACATAAAGGTGCAACAACAAATTGAACAGCATGAAAGTAATGCAAGATTTCTGATGTTCAATTTTTAGTTTCTGTTTACTCTCCCAATCTGTGAGTAAAGTCTTCACTTAGAAAATGTTATTTAGTTTGGGATAATTTTTATACTATGTATTGACATGAAGAACAGTGCTTAGCTGTCTAGACCTAGCAGTAATACCATTAGTTTACGACACAGAATGGGTTATATATTATGGCAATGCTAATATTTGCTAGTGCTGTGTTTGTTTTGTTCCACTACAACATTATAATTGTGTTCATTCAGTCTGTTTGTCAACAATTTCTGTTTTAAATTGATGCTATATGCTCAGCTCTTCAAAGGTCACTTTGGGTAGGTGAATCATATTTGTCTAAGTGTTGTATCTATTTATATGCAGCATGGTCCTGCAAAGATCTGAATTTTAAATGTCCCCTTTTTATTTACTTTAGTCTAATTCTTTCTTCTCACTTTTTTTTTTCCCCAAAAAAAGTTTTCTGGTCAATACACAGAATATTAATGCAAACATTCTGTGTAAAGAAAAAGTTTCTTTTGGCTCCAGCACATCTGGAATATCAGCAAGCAATTGGTCATACAGGCAAACCTATTTTGCTGCTACAGAAGTAATTTTTTTCCATGTTGTCTTTTTTTTCCAGTTTTTTATCCTTTTTACTCCTAGAGATCTCTAAGCCTATCAATCTGCACATTTTCCTGCATTTATTTTTTAAATAAATCACTGGTTAATTTTCATCCTGCCATTTCAGCAGTAAGAGAAGGAAACACACAAAACAAAATTCTATTTCTTCCTGATGTCATCTTCCAACTGGTCTTTCTTTGGCTGTGCTTTTTCTTAAAATTCATTATGACTTTCCTCTACCTTGAAAGTCTCTTTTCTCAACCTCTCTGTGCCTTGAAGGTCTTTTCTCTCCTCAATTTCTTTTTGTCTTCTCCTTATTCTAAGGATTTGTATAATATGAACCACACCGAAAACTGATTTGCCAAAGAATAAAGAGAATAAGGCCATTGGGCTGCCCTTTTCTGTTACCATTTATGGCCCTGCTGTCCTTTGAGTCCACAGGAGACAGCACAAGAATGAGATGTTCAGCAATTTCTGTGTTGAACGTTTTGGGGAGCTACAGCCATGATAATGCAGGTATTAGGGTAAATTTTTTTTTTGCTTATTGTTTTATGTTTAGAGCAATGATTATATTTTCTTTTAAAGGGAACATTTCAGCAAAACAGGGCTTTTAAGGTGGCTTTGCTGGAAATGGAATCTATGTTTAGCTTAAAAGAAATTAAGGAAATGAGCAAATGGTACCAAAGTTCAGGTGTAAGATGGCAGCAACTATTCTCCCCCTAGCTTCTACAATTGTCCTTTTTCAATTTCTTCAACTTAGGCTTTGCCATTACCAAGGCAGAATTTCATTTTCTGGAAATATTCTGTTTTCCACCTATAATTGCAGTCCTTCTATTTCTTTTACTAAGTATGAATTAAGACAGATCAAATCCTACCATAAACTGATTAATCAGGTTTACAACCCAGACAGAAAAAATGTAGCCTTCATTTGATTTGTGTCTGGTTTAATCTATAGTGTTTTCACTCAGTAATTTTTCATTTCCTTCCCTATTGCTTGTGCTTCTGGTGTCTCTGCCCAGTAAAGCATTTATAACTGCATATAGTTATAGTTAGGTTTTATCTGCTTTTTTAATTGCACTGGTAGCTCAAGCAGAACTCCACAACTTTGGTTTCATTAGCAATTATAAGCTGCTACACACAACTCCTATCTGTGATCCTGAGTCAAATTTTATTTTAAAATATTTCTGAAGCCCCTCAGTTTCAGTTTTTCTATTTTGCCATGTGTGGTCCCTCTGTATCCTACAGATCATCTCAGCAATTTTTGGCTAGAATAGCATTGCTGAATTTCTACGCAAGATTTCAAATACAGGCAAAAACCATAACTTTTTTTTTTTTCATTTAGGGAAAAAAAAGTATGTTAACCTCTCCATATTTATTAAGTTTGTGCTTTTTTGAGATTTCTGATTTATTTTAGGCAGTGTGACATTTCACATCTTGTTTCTTCTTCCTTTTTTTGTCAAATACCAAGAGGTTTCTCATCCTTAAACTGAGGAGTTCTGCAAGATTCTGGATATCTCATAGTACAGAGTACCCTGAATATCATCAAATGCCCAAAACATATTGCTAATTAGAATTTAATTTACTAGGAACAAAAATGATTGGGTTTTGTTTTTTATTGGTTTGGGGTGTGTCTTGTTTTGTTTTGTTTTGTTTTGTTTTGTTTTGTTTTGGTTTGGTTTGGTTTGGTTTGGTTTGGTTTGGTTTGGTTTGGTTTGGTTTGGTTTGGTTTGGTTTTGTGTAGCCTTGGGTTTGCTTTTAGCTAATCAAAGCATCTTCCTGGTTTTTTATCAAATATTTATCCCTGCCCAGGTAAACTGGAACTGTACAAGAGTTGTGAGGGTCTTTCCACATGAAGAGATCAAAAACATTAAGAAAGTTTTCCAGTTTTCTCAAGACAGACAGAGAGAGTACATTTCTACTCATTACTTCAACAAATAGATGTTTCTTATTGAATATTCTTGGTTCTGCAATTTGAGCAGGAGTTTCCTGGATCTCAGTCTACACCCTCAACACTCAATATGTTCTATTAAAAATTTCAGACCTACCACCAGGGCTTTTTTTCCCCCTTTTTATTTTATTTTTTTTTTTCTTCTGAGAAATAAAACACATAGGAATCTTTAGGATTAGAATAATCCACTGGTAAATAATTCAAAAAGGAAGAAAAATAATTTCCATTCCAGTACATCTATTTTTTCAATGTGAATTATGACCCTTGCCACATCATCACTTGTCTATGAGTTATGTTTCCATAACCAGCAGGCTGCTTTCCCACCTCTCCTAATGGGTGAGATGTAACAAAGGCTTTACACTAAGAAATACTTAAAATCAAAAGGCATATACCTCCAACCAAGGTTTGGGTGACTTTGTTTAGATTAACTTTGTGATTATTGCCTTTGATAAGAAAGTTCAGTTTCCAGTGAGATTAATTTCTTACCTTTTTAATATGACATGGTTAGTCTAAGAAAAAACTATTGTCACTTCACAATTGCCACAGAACATTGTAAGTTCAAAACTCAGACTACAGTCTACACTGAACCATCACTATATTGGAAGAATAACAAGAAAAAACCTAGTTTGCTTCCTTTGTTGGATTTTCTTACTGGTATGATAGGCTAAATTACATCCTGATTACTTGCTCCTTGTCCTCATAGTTCTTGCATTCTTGATTGTAGAAGGCCTCAGAGTGAAAAATATATAAAAATCAACTGTCAGACTTAATTAATATTTTTAATTGTTTTCTGAAAATTTACTTTTGGTACTCCTATTCAGGTCTCTCCCGCACAGTGTAGATATCTATTGAGTCACCGTGTCACATCTTTAATATCAGACATCATTTTACAAAGATAACAACTGCTGCTTTTGTATAGGTCAGGGCAGCAGTTCTAGTGCTGTGACCTGGTTCTTATTTGGGTAATTGCATTCTGTTCTATTTGAAACCTTTTTAACGTTCTGGTGAAATGGAAAATTCTTCATATCCTTTCAGAACAACAGCTAATGCTTTGGAACATTTACCAGCTGAGGCTTACACCAGAGACAGAAACCTTTTCTGAGGAGACAAGTCCTACATTAGTAACAGACAGCATGATGAATACAGCAGTCTACAAGAGGCATCTAAATATGTCAGGATAATTTCCTGACATATTTAAGATTGAATTTACATTTATGATTTAGTTACTCAAAAAACTGATTTTGCTTTGATTTCATAATGCTGCCTAAAACACAGAGCTGTGACTCCAATTCAGATTTCCTTTAGGAGCAGACATGGTGGTTTTTGTCATATTCATTTTTCATATTTGTTTGTAAATATAACAAGGCACATGAAAAAATATTATGTGAACATCACACATTAACCTGGAAATCGCAACATCCATTTTCTAAAATACAGATAATTTCTGGTAACTGTCATATCAAATTCATTAGTCTCTCATCATGCTTTTTATTTTCCATTTCGTGTGACAGAGCACCTTCACCCAAATACACTGTTGATCATTTTCCATCACTTAAAAATCAGGACTAAGCACTGGGTTTTGAAAGACTGGAGAAAGAGAATTGAATTGAGAAAACAAACACACTAAAGAGATTGAACCAATACAACTCATGGCAGAATGTTCATGCAATAAAAGCTAGAGGTAAAAAAAAAAGAAAAAAGATGCTATTTACTAAATGAATAGATATGAAGTCAAATAAAAGTTTGAGTTATAGTTTTAACCTTAAATGGTCCTTGTTTTGCTGATAGATTTTAATAAACCCATTTCGTGTATATCACTCATATATTCTGTCTTTGGGTGAAAGAGGAAAATTTTCTCTTAGCACTGAGAGGAATGATACAGTTTGACATCATTGGGCAGGGTCAGGATATTAAGATTATTCCTTAAATCTATAGTAATTATTGGGGAACTTTATTACATTAATATAATTCACATAAAATAGTATATAAGCATTTCTAAGAAACATGTTTGTATAATATATAATTTATAAAACTATTTAAAATGCAAGAACATTTTTATATTTAAATTATTTATTCTCCTCCACTTTTTTTGCTGTGACTTCCAATAGCTCAAAACAAGTCTCCTATTCGTTTATTGATCATATTCCAATAAAAACTGAACTTACACACTATTTCAGACTGTATTTCTGTCTAATCTCTCTGTTCAGATTTTTAGGTAATGTTAGCAGATTTGTGGCACTCTACTTGTCAGAAATATTGCAGAAGTCTAGAGGTTCTGGTTTAACATGAGATTTGTTGTGTGGGAATAAGTCATGCAAAAGAATAGGATTAATAGATTATGATAAAACAAAGCCAGTCAGGCTTCTGTCTCTGCAGCAGATATTCCCAAATATAACTCAAATGTACCCAAAATGCATTCAAAATGTAACCATGGCATTCGTGTTACCTCCAGGTCCTCTCTTTCCTATGTATCGCCTCCTTCATCCCTCCCGACACCAGCTGCCACCACTATGCCACCACTTGTTCCTTCCCACCTCACTGATCTACCTTTCCATGAGCAGTGATAGTATTTTTTTTTTTAATTTCATGGCAAAGAGCCCCACAGTTAGCAGCACAGTATGCATTTTTTTTTTTTCTTTTTTTGGTTCTAGATTTCCCTGTGTGTGCACTGGCCCTCCAAAGTGAAAATGTAGCTATCATTTTTTAGCCTGAGGACAGCAGAAGTCAAGAGAAAATCATGCCCTACAATAAGATGTGTTATGGCCAAAATTTCTAAGGCAGTTTATTTTGACATTAATTTTAGAGGAGAGTGACTAACAGCTGTAACAGGCCTCTGTCTTCCTCTAGGGTTGTATTAAGTGAACATCTCCCTGACATGTATTTTTAGAACAAACTGCACTATGATCTTAACATTTGTTTTTTATTTAGATGATTTTAGCTTAATATCATTTTCTGTGAGAAGTTTTAAAGACACTTCTATTCTGTTAAATACTTAACATAGAACTGGGGCCTCTGATCAGTAACAGACACCTCAAGGGATGAACACAGCCCCAGAAATTACCAGTAATAACAGAACTAACATGACTATCTGACAAAGGAATATTTTAGCCAGAGCTTGTCAAAATCAGCACGAGAAAGTCTGTGCCCTTCACTGACATGAATAAATTTGCTTCTTTGGAGTTAGCACAGGGAACCATGTCTCTTATGTCTTTCCATGTCTAGTTAAGGGACTCATCTGTAAATTGTCACTTTGGGTGAACATGAAAATAGGTTGTGTAACTTGAAGGTTTTACTCCATTGCAAATCAGCCCAGGGTTTATTCCAGTTTAGTTTAGACAGCCTTCACATGGTACAGAAGATCCCATTTAATTAAAGTGGTGACATTTTTCATATTCTGGACAAGTTTCACTATTGATTTAATTTATAAATGGCATGTAGTAATGCTAAATTTCAGTGATGAAATTTAATTTTCTCTGATTCATTTAAGAAATGGAGCAATCATGATCCTGCAGGGGTATATCTTCCCTTCACTTCCTGCTGTTTAATGTTCCACATCCAAATCAGTGCCTAGCAGACTTGTGGCTCAAATCTAACTATTTTTTATTCAAAAACGAGTGATAAAATAAAATCTGATGAGGTTTAAGTACAATGTTTGCATGACAAATCTCCAGTTGTGGGGTTATTGACAATATTCTTCTGCTCCTGAGTCAGTCATGCTTCCTTTCCCAAAAATTTGGAACAAGTCACCCCTTTTCAGTCAGTCAGAAGTGAAATACTGGTTTTGTCTGACACTTTGACTGCAGTTTACTATTTAAACAAGTATCCAGACCCAAAAATTGTGACAGTCCTCTAGGCTTCCTAGGAAACCATGACCTGGCATTTATTCCCCCCCAGTAACACAATTCTAGGGAATTTTTGAACTGTGAGAAATAAAAAATATTGGTTCCTTGACAGTTTTAAAGCTAGTTCCTTCTCTGGATCTCATTTAGCTGTGCTGATTGATAGCATTCAAGTAGCTGATACAAAATTCGGAGTCTAATATTCCAGTTCTTTAATTCCTGGCCGATTCATAAACCTTTGGCAATACTTAGAGTAGATTTTTCTGTTATACAGCTTCTGTATAGAACTGAACCATTCAAAAGGTGAAGGACTTATGCCTCAGTCTTTGCTTAATTCTAATATCACAGGGCACCTTCCTTTGCATTTTAGCATTTCTACCCAGAATTTCCAAACAGATGGACCCCTTCACAGATAATCCTCATACGTTGCATCTATTCTCCTCACAGTAACATTTTTCACAGAATGACAGAATTAGTCAAATAGGAAGGGCGAGTTGGAAGAGGTGGGTCATCTGCTCCAACCTCCTCACTCAAGCAGGGTCATCCTTGAGCACAGGATTGTGTCCAGATTATTACTGATTATCTCCAGTGGGGGAGACTCTACAACCTCTGTGGTCAAACTCTTCTGGGGCTCAGTCACCTGCAGAGTACAGAAGTTCCTCCCCTTGCTCAGGTGGATCTCCTGTGCATCAGTGTCTGCCTGCTGCCTCTTGTCCTATTGCTTGGTCCCTCTGAGAAGAGCCTG
>VZUI01092722.1:0-12701 GCA_013401135.1 Cettia cetti | reverse complement strand
GGCAGGGACACCTCCCACTGTCCCAGGCTGCTCCAGCCCCAGTGTCCAACCTGGCCTTGGGCACTGCCAGGGATCCAGGGGCAGCCACAGCTGCTCTGGGCACCCAGGGCCAGGGCCTGCCCACCCTGCCAGGGAAGGAAAAGATTCATCCCTCCCAAGGGATGAAGAGGGTAAGAGTCCTTGCCCTGGTTGTTCCCTGTCTAAGAGCCCCAAATGAAAAGAATCCTGAACCTGCAGCCTCCCATATTCCAGACCTGCTAAAGAACAGCACCACAGGGACCACACCAAAATGCCACGGCAGAAAAGCTCCATCCAAAAGTTGGGAGGTAGGAAGGAAGTTTCAAGGCACAGTCTCTTCCCTGGGCTGCACTAACAGAGAGGGACAGCTGTAAAATTTGCCATTTCAGGTTTTAAGCTGAGAAGTGAAGCTTTGGTGCAGCCCTGGATGAGTCTGGCACACTCCAGACTGCTCCAGCTCACAGCCAAGGCTGTTTCTCACTGTCCCTCTCCCCATGTGTGATGTTGATCCCCACATGTGGCAGAGAGGGAAATTCTGGGGTCTGCCATAGGTGAAAGAGGCTTTTTCAGAGCTCCCTCATCATCTTTTGTGTCCTCCCTTGGTTTGTGACAAAGTTACTCAGCTTTACAGCCGCTTCCTGAAATGGATCCCTGCCAAATTCTGCTGCTTTTTTTGGTGGCAGGGTACTTTTTTATGTTGATTTGCTTCCTATTTTCTTTTTTTCTTTTTCTTTTTTTTTTTTTTTTTTTTCCCTCTCACATCACTCTTTCCTGTGTGATCCTGAATTCCTCTACTGCTCTTTTCCTCTCCAGGGAAATTCCTCTTGGTTTCCTTTCCCTGCAGAAATGCTTCCCTTCTCTGCCACACTGACATGGGAAGAGAGGATCTGTCACTCTGCCCCTGCTCCCCTCCCTTATCACTAGCAGCAGAAATCACTTGGGGGAAGAAACTCTGATGACACCATCACAAGAAAAAAGCAAAAAAAAGGGCTTCAGATGAAGATTCTCTCCTGCCCCCACTTCCCCACTGCTTCCTGAGTGAAGTGACCACTGTAATGTCCCAAAATAAATTATTGATGGGTGTCTGTAGGTGTAAAAAACACATCATAGCACCTGCCTTGCTATTTCCCATCTTAGAGAGGCACCTCACACTCTGCCCTGACAATCAACCCCAACACCTCAGCCAAAATACTTTGGTTTGTTTGGTTTATGCTCACTCTAAATCACAAAGCACATTTACCACAGCAAGTTATTATGAGCAAACAAGCTTGAATAATAAGAGCAACATACATTTTTAAATGAAAATAATTTCTTCTGTCTATTCCCTCACTGATTTTACACTGATAAATTACTTTTTATTGCCGTAAATCAAAGTGGAGCTGCAAATAAAACTGAGCTGAAGAAGAACTAAGGAAACACACTTCAAGAGGGAAGAAAATGAAATTATCTCAGGCTTGTCCAGCATTCCAATGCCCTCTGCATTACCTCCTTTCCTCACCAGCCCTTCTGGAGCAGCCAAAAAGAGACTCCCCCTCAGAGCATCTGGAAGTTCAGAGCAGACAAAGCCAATAAAACACAGAGCTACATACCAAAGCACCAAGCATGAGCACCTTGACATTAAGGGAATTCCAGCAGCCAGGGATCTAAGCAGCACATTGCCACTGCTTCCAGGGAGCACATTATCAGGGAGCCAGCTCACACACACGCAAAAATGTTCCTCTTGCATGGAGCCAGCTTTGCTTGTGCAAGATCTCTCTTGGCAGGCACCAGTGATTAAAAGCACACAGGAGCATGACTTGTTCGAAGGGCCTCAGCTGTTTTCCCTTTTTTTTTTCCCCCCCAATCAGATATGGCTTTGCCACTGGAGCAAATCCTCACACATGCTTCGCTGCCACTCCGATACGGGGGCAGAACTTGAGCTGTTTTTTCAACCAGCCAAAAGAAAAAAAATAAAACCATTAGGAGGCTTGGCACCAAAAAAATGAAAAGCCTGGGGTGAGGAAAGAAAACATTGTGGAGGGCTGCATAATCTTCAGATCTTTCCTAGGTCTGCTGTGGTTCAGTAGGTTACAAAAGTGCCTCCTGAATTCTCAGTGCTCTGCGTAGCATGAACATCCTGCTCCCTCTGGGCTGTGCACCAGGTTAGGCTGTACAGCTGTCAGCCAGCAAAATCCTCCTCTGTGGCTGAGCTGAGGAATTCAAGAGGAGCAGGAGAGGAGGGAGGGAGGGGAGGAGAGGCTGACAAAGGGTGCTTTGCCTCTGGCACAGCCATGCAGCTGGACACTGCTCCTCTGGGCTCCAAAAAGAGCCCTTCAGTGCTAGGACCCACTAGGGAGCGGTGACAGGCAAGCTTGAAAAGCTAAACTTACACTTTTTAGGGTTTTATCACAAAAAGTGATGATAACTTTTTCTGAGGCGAGAGAACAGTAAATACACCTTCAAGTCAAAATCAACTCCCAGAATTGTGCCTTCAGCTGCCACCTTGCAGGCACCCATCAGCACAGGGTAGCCCTGGGAGTGCTCACCCTCTCCAATCTGGGTTCCAGGAGCAGGAGGAAGCGGGAGAACAGCACAGGCAGGGCTGAAGGGTGCAGTGATCAAACCAGAAAGGGTTTTACATCACTCAGAACAGGGTCAGGGCAACAACCATTCACAGAGAAGTGGTAAGGAAGCAAAACCCTAAATCCATCAGCCTCTCCTAGGCTACTGCCTGCAGGGCATGAAGATGAATTAAAACTGGAGAAGTCTCCTGTGTGTTGTTTCTGAGGGAGATTTGTCCAGGAATGTTGTTGTTCCCCAGGACATGGTGCAAGGCTTTGCAGTAATTATGGATTTACAGAGAGGAGCCTTTGGAAATACACTGATGTGAAAAAATAGGAGAGTGAGCAAGAGGGCAGAATGGAGGCAAAAGATGACTCAAAGCTTACTGAGATTAATGGAGAAGCTCCCAGTGATTTCCAAGTCTCTGGATGAGGCCTCCAAGGGGAGAAAAAGAACATCCTGCAAGGCTGTGAGCAGTTAAAACTCTGCAAGTGAGCATCCAGCCTTCCAAAATCCTGCCCTCCAGGCTCTGGGGATGAGCAGGGGGCTTGGCCATGCACATCCTTCAAGTGCACCAAACTGTTCCTTCAGGAAGAAATCAATGAACTCCTCACATCACCAAAATCTCCTTTTTGTGCTCAGTAATATGGTTTTTGCACAGCTGGGAAAAAAAAAAAAAAAAAAAAAAAAAAAAAAAAAAAAAAAAAAAAAAAAAAAAGGAGGAAAGTTCCCCAGAAACGTGTCCTGCTTTTAAATTTTTTTTATGAATGGCTTTTCTTCAGCAGGGCTGTACAAAATACTTTAGAATGCCTCCCTGCCTGGCACACTGCTGCTCCAAAGTATTTTCAAACACTGGGAGAGTAGTTAAGCATTTAGAACCTGCCTGTACTGTGGTGCTCTTCCCACCCACAAACCCTTTCCTCATTCTTGCTGTGCAAACCATCCCTGGCTCTTTCTACACAGGCAAGTCTGAACAGACTCCTGGGATCTTGCCCTCTCTGTTTCTGGGAAGTTGGGTGCCAGAGCTGCTCTGCAAGGCTGAAAGGGACATTTCTTGTTGCATTTGGTTATCGAGCTCCTACCCTGCACTTCCACTTTCAGTTACATCTCAGCTGCTGTGGGAACATCAAACATCTGAGCACGGAGAGGGAACCAAGCTGGGACAGAAGAGGAGTGATGTCCTATCCCAGTTGAGCTTAGCAGCCAACATAAAGCCAGGAGTAAACTTTCAGAGAGCTTAATGCCAACTCTTGTCCTGTTCTGCAGTCACTGCCACAATTTCATCCCCTTCCAGGATTTCCAACAGCTAAATCCTGCCATTCTTCCTCCCTGGAGATATTTCTCTTTACCACAAGGGTGTCACTCATTACCCTGCATTGTCTCATTTTGTTTTGTATCCCATTCCTCTCCTCTCCCCTCCCTCTGTGAATCAAAAGATCCAAACCAAGAGTGCTTACCCCACCCCCAGGGAAGTGTGTAGCTGACTGCACAATGCTCTATGTTCAGCAGAAATCTCCCTGCAGGTTCACACCCCCTATTCCTGACCTCTCCATCACATCAGAGAATCAGGGAATCACAAAAGAGTTTGGGTTGGAAGGAACCTCAAAGGTCATCTCATTCCAACCCCCTGCCACAGGCAGCAACAACTCTGTTTTCAGTGGTTTCAAACTTTGCAAAGCTTCATTTGGTGCAAGATCTCCCCTCCCCATCTTCCCATTTCCTTATCAGTCAGAAATGTGGGAATAAAGCCTCACTCAAGGAGGAGTCTCACCTTCACCTCCAAGGATCAGATTTGGGAACACAAGTGGCAGCAGCCACAGGGTTTGAAGAGCCTTGCAATGCAGGAGGGAGGTGGAGAAGGAGAGCAAGGGATGTGCTGGGAGAAGACTGAACACAAGCCAAAGAATGCCTCATTTTTTTGGCTCTTCCTGCTCAGACACAAGATCAATTAATCCATGTGGTGTTTTTGTGGCATGCCTGAACGCAGAGCCCCTGGGCACCCAGCAGGGTGAGGGTCAGGGATGAAGACACCTGTACACATTCCAGCACCAAACAGGAGCTGGGCAGGGATTTTCTGCAAAATAGCTTCTCACTTAGTCAACTCAGGCCTACCTAAGTCCTTCCTAAGCACTTAATTCCTTTTTTGGGGAACAGGCCCTTGGCCAGCCAGCTGCTCTGGCTGCTGGGAGAGTGGTTTCACACAGCTCCTGCTGCCTTCCCCATCCCAGAGTGTGGACAGGCCACCTCTCCCAGGTAAAAGGCACCCAGAGAGGCTGATGCTGCCTTTTTTTGGTCTGATTCCAGGGCTGGGGCTCGAGGTGGGTGAGTTGTTTGCCCCAAAGGCATGTTTTCCCTTGATTTCTGCCTCTCTGGATACTGCTTGGTGTAAATTACCTGGCTGAATCCCACTTGCACCAGCTCATGTGCCAAGAGTTTCATGGTTTTGTACCCAAAGGAGGGGTGTCTGTGCTCTCTTTCAGTATTCTGGTCACAGAATGGCAGCTTCATTAGCCAATGAGATAGAAAATAATTAAACTGAAGGCATTTACTGCTGAGGTGATGTTGGAAAAAGTTCAAGGGGAAGGGAATCCCTTGAAGGGAAAATCCCAAAGGGATTGGACTGGAGGGAAACCCTGTAAGGGGTTGAAAGGGAAACCCCAAAGGAGCCTTCCAGTTCCTAAAGGAGGCTGGAAAGGGACTTTCCACAAGGACAGGGTAAGGGGGAATGGCTTTGAGCTGAAGGAGGGCAGGGCTGGATGGGATCTTGGGCAGGAATTGTTCCCTGGGAGAGTAGGGAAGGGCTGGAATGGATTTTCCAGAGCAGCTGTGGCTGCCCCTGGATCCCTGGCAGTGCCCAAGGCCAGGCTGGACACTGGGGCTGGAGCAGCCTGGGACAGTGGGAGGGGTCCCTGCCATGGCAGGGGGTGGGATGAGATGGTTTTAGGGTCCCTTCCATCCCAAACCATTCCATGATCCCATGATAAGCTTGCTGGGACTGTCACTCCCTGCTCACCACAGGTTGGCTGTCTCTGCTTTCCCTCCTTTCACAGCAGATAAAGGACAGCCCCTTGTTTTTAACCTTCCCAGTACCCAACCATCACTTCATCACTTTGGATAATAGTAATAATAATAATAATAATAATAATAATAATAATAATAATAAAGTTAAACTCAAAGCAACTGATTTGCCAGTCTGCAGCTGGTTTGAAATTTGCTGCATCTGTTTCAGAGCTGAAGAGGGGTTAGTGGAGCAGAAAACTGCTTTCTTTTCTTGTTTGTTTGTCTTTTTCCTCCAAATTCATTTCATGGCCTAATAAAAATCTGGTTTTGTTTAAAAACAAGCGAGCAAACAAACCCCAAAACAGACACTTCCTCTGGATTTTTAATTTCAATTGCCAGCAGGTGGTTGAAAATGAAGAGGAGTGTGCCAAGTCATGGCAGGGAGGAAAGTTGGCGCTTTGCTGGTGGCTCAAAAATTTGGATAAAACAGCTGCAGGTTGCCTTCCCCAGGGCTGCTGCTTCTCCCTGACTCTCAGCTGGGACAGGAAAGATTTCTCAGGCAGCAATGGGGCATTTCAGACCAGTTAGAGCAGAAAATTTACAGTGCTTTGTACCACTCTTTATTTTTTTCATGATGGATCCCCTGGTGCCCCAAACCCAACATCAGAAACCAAGATCCAGCAGCACCTGGAGCATCACCTCCTACCTGTATCCCAACCCTGCAAGGGAAGGAACACATCCTGGGGCTCAGCAGCTCTCTTTTTAATTACAATTTGTTGTGCCAGTTCCTTGCAGTGTGTCCCATTCAAGTTTGGGTTTGTTTTTAATTAGTCACTGCACACCAGGGCTCTCTCAGAGCTGGCTGGAGGTGTGGCCATGGGGGTGAGGCTCCCTGCAGGGTGTTGGGGAAGAGTTTTTGCTCTGCTTTCTCCCCTAAAAATCACATTTCCAGTAAATCACAGCTCTCCTTTAGCCCATGCCATGAGCTCGTTAAGAACTGCTTGAATACCCCACGAATAGCCCACAAATATTGTGCACACACATTCTGCAGAGCTAAACCTGCTCGTGATTTTCCACCTCTGTGCAGCCACTAAATCTCAACACTGAAATGTCAGGGTATGAAAAGAGTTCTCCACCAAAAAAAAAAAAAAAAAAAAAAAAAATCTAAAAACCTCAATAGTATTGAAAGTAATGGTAGGGTGCAAAAGACCATGAAGCTGGTAAGGGGAAAAAAAAGTAATTTTATTTAAAGGTCTATATACTGGTAACCTTTTTTTTATCTATTCCTAATGTGGCCAAAATCAAACCTAACTGAGGAAACAGCATACCTTGACCCAGCAGGAAGGTGGATGCTATCACTGGAGTCAAGTTTTTCCTATAAAAGAATTCCTGGATCCTTTTAACCTGCTTGTTGTAGCTGATTTGTTTTGCTTCATGTAGGCAGTGCAATGATAAATGCAGAGTAACCCACTAAATAATGCAAATTTTTGTCATCTCTGCATGGCCAGGACACAGCAGTGAATTTGGAGTGATGTTTGCCACCCTACAAAGCACATTTCCAAGAAAGAAGGATGAGTCTGTCAGGGTTTCATCTTAAAACTTGTTGCCAGCTGATTTTCTCGGGAAGTTATTTGCTTATGAGGAATTGCCCTGCCTGTGTGAACAAGTTCACACTGTGGAAAATGTTTTCAAAAAGAGACTCTTCTCTCATGCTGACAAAATGCAGTCTCTGAGACACCCACTTCCCTCACCCAAACCTGAAATATTTTTGCATTGGATGTCCTTCTCTTCTAGGCAAAGCACAGATGAAGCTACTGGCACATATAACTGGCTTATTTTTTGATGATTAATTACTTTACAGTGAATTACAGCAATTGTGGACAATATTCTCTTTGAGGGGCTCAACATCTTCAAAAATGTTCATTCCTACCCCATATTCCCTGCACCTCAAAGATTTCAAATGGCATAAAGCACCCATTTCCCTTGATGATCCAGGTCTGATAAATGGAGAGCAAGCTCTGCTTCATCTCAAAGAAATGTTTGGAAGCTACTTCACCTAAACAAAACTTAGAAATTTTTAAGTGCTGGAAAGGAAATTCAATAGTGTCCAATAGATTCAGGATGTGATATTTCATGGGCAAACATTCACATAGAAGTCAGAGGTTTATTCCTATTATTTAAATTATCATTCAATATCATTCTATGTTGTATGAGTTCAGCTGGTTGGAGTCTGGGGCTAAAACAGTCTGGGGGTTCAATCCCTGGATGGGTCATTCCCTTAAAAATTGGGGTTGATGGTCCTTGTGGGACCCTTCCAACCCAGAAGAATTTGGGATTCTGGGATTCCCAGTTCTGTAAAGCACAAACAGTTGCAAACCTAAAACATTGGTGTGGGAGATTTTGCTCTATCTAAAGTCAGTTGTGGATGCATCTTCTTTCACACACATCTCCCTTTGGGCCAGTGTTACCCTTAATAAAGTCTCTAGATCTTGAAATAAAGTAATTTCCTCAAATGCCCAGTCTTGAACACATCCACAAGGACCAGGCACCACCACCTGGGGCTGTGGTCTCAGAGCAAAGCCCTTTGCTAAAACACCTCCTGGAGGTCCTCTAAACCACTAAAATTCTGGTCTGATTTACAAACCAGGGCCTTTCACCTGCCTCCCTGGGGTGGTCAGGCAAGAATTAAAGATATCAGTGACACTTCCCCATTGGTGTAGGGTTGCTTATCCTCAGCACTGCCCAAAAAATTTTGTTTCAGGGCAGCTTTCTCCTTTTTTTTTTTTTTTCTTTTCTTTTGTTCCTGACCAATCCATGGATGTGGTTAATTTAAAGTTCAAAAAGGCTTTTGCTCACACATACACACACACCCATATATGTTTTCCACTGAAGTCTGTGCTTTTTCCTAGACCCACCCAAATTCCAGTACATAGCTCACTTGTGTGCCAAGCTTCCCTACTCTCCTTGCAATGAGTGGAAAAATGCCCTTTTTTCCACTCCTGCACATTTTAAGGGGAGAACCATCTAGATGAGAAGGAAGAATTTAGTTTTACCTGTGCTTTCAGAGCAGAAATAAGAAAGAATCTCAGTGCTGTCCATGGGAATGCTTTGTTCCCAAGGTTTATGAGGTTCTCAGCCCCAGTGCTTGCTTGGGACTCTGAGCTGGAATTGTGGAGAGCCAAGGAGATTTAAAAATGAATAAATGTGAAGCAAAAGTAGCTGCTGGTTGGTAAAACTCCATTCTGCTCATATGAAGTACTTAACACTCCTGAATGTTCTGGTGTTTTAGGTGGGGGCTGAGAGAAAATCCAAGATTAATGGTGAGAAACTTTGGGGAGCTTCAATTGGGATTGGCTTCAGCCCCTTTAAGGGGGTATTTTGGGTTACCAGCAGATTCATGAAATCCCAGAATAGTTTGGGTGGGAAGGGACCTTCAAGATGATCCAGGGATGGGCAGGGACACCTTCCACCATCCCAGGTTGCTCCAAACCCTGTCCAGCCTGGATTTCAGCTTGGGGAAAGGTGGTGGACCAAGCACACCAGCTCCATCCAAAGCCTTTTCCATTTCTCTGGCCTCCACGGGGATTCTCTGATGCCTGGTTAAGGCTGGTCCCCCTTGATTTCCTCCTCTCAGGGAAGGCATTAATAAACCCTCTCTGACTTACAGAGCTCCCTGTTTTCATGGAGCTTGCTGGAACTTAATTCCTGAAGCCTCTGTTCACCTGCCAAGCCAAGCTGAAATTAGCCCATGGATTTAAAGACGTGGGCTGGTTTGTATCCCTTCACTCTTAGGTGATGGAAATTAAAACAGGCCAGGTTAATTATTTATCCTTTCCATCAGCAACATGCTAACATTGTACAGGAGCTTATTGTCACTCATATATCTGCAAAAAAAAATGGAATATAAAGAGATGTTTTTTGAAGAAGATGATGTTTCCTGAGTTTCTTGACTCAGGGAGGTTACACAGCCCCTCTCTGTTGTGTCTTCCAGACAAACTCCCAAGGAATCAGAGGGAAAAGAATCTTTGTTTTCCTCATTGCTTTCCCAAATTGCTTGATCCCTGCCAATTTCCATGACACAGACCCCTCAGTCTGCTGCAGAGACTGTGGCTTCGGAAAGGGAGGAAATAGCATGAAAGTACTGGTGCACATCAATGTTTTTGGATTTTGCTCGCCAAACCAGAAATAGCAGAACAAAATTAAAAAAAAAAAAAAAAAAAGAAAAAGAAAAAGAAAAAAAAGTTTCAACTTTTCTGGCAAAATAGAAAAAACAAACCAACAAAACATAAAAAGGTCATTCTGGCTGTTTGTTCAAACCAAAACTAAAGCTTTGTTTTTGAGGTTTGCACAGCAATGTGTGTGTGTGTGTCTCATTTAAATCAGGTGAGGAACAAAACATTCCTTGGAGTGACAGATTGTGACATCTCACCTCCACAAAGTCAAAATACAATTTTTTTCACTTTTCAAAATCGGGTGTTTTTTCATCTCAACCTGCATTTTCAGCCCATTAAGACTTCTGCTTGCAACTGTAAGGACCACGTGGGCTGGTTTGGTGACAAGTGACACTTGGAGGGACACAGCCTGTCCTGCTTGTTGGGATCTGGGAACACAACCACAATTCCCTCCTCATTTTTCTTTTCCTCACAGCCCTTAGGAACCTCCATAAAAGCAGTGATAATCTGCCCAAACGAGAAAAAAACCCCACCTCACACTGCTTTTCAAAGCCCCTGCGTTTCCTTTACCCTCAAAGGAGCCTGTTTTGCTGGTTTATTTACACATCCCTTATCTTTATGGCTGCTCCTTTATGATCCCCCATGTCATCTCCAAAGCTCCAAAGCAATCTTTTACAGTTGGGAGCTCGGGAAGGTCCAGCTTTGATCACTGGAGTCATCAGGCTGAATAGAACATTGTTCCTGCTCCGCTGAGAATTTTTTCCGACTGCGCTCAGGACACCGCAAACTTATTTTTAAAAACCCTGCAATGCTCAGCAGCTCCTCTACCTTGTTTTTCTGTGAATTTTACAGATGCCCTGGGTTTCAGGAGGCACTTTGATGTTTTCCAAGCTGCCTCATTTATGAGAACAAAAGAAAAAAAAATAGTGCCGCTCCCCAATTATTTTCTGTCACCTTGTAACGAGGCTCGATGCATCCAAATTCGGTCTAGGCACAAAGAATAACTGGGGAATGAGGAAATCAACTGCATCTCCCACAAGAGATCATTCTTCCAGTGGAAAAATCAACCTTTTTGATCTCTAACCCTCTGTACTTTTCCTGTAATATTTAATAAAGCCTCCACTTTCATTGGAAAACACACTTGATGGGAAATGTGTAACTGGTAGACCTTTCTGTGTTATTTTAGTGCTGTTTATGTTCTGGTTTAGTGCTGTTTGAAGGGAATTCATATTTTGTAGGTAAGTGCTGAAGATAAGTGGTGGCAAAAAGCAGCTGAGCAGGGCTGTGAATATCTCAAATTGCAGCAGGTTTCAGACCCTGGCATTGCTGAGAGTCCAGGGATCTCACTCCACCAGCCAGGTGGCAGCTCAGCAGCAAAGCAGAAAACTCCTCCATTCACTCTTCTGGTGACACCCTGTCAAACCCAGCCTTTCCCAAAATAAAAACTCTTTCTGGAAAGCTGTTCCCTTGCTCCACTTGTTGCACAGCTCAGACTTGTGGTCTGCAGGCAGCTTGGTGCCACAGCATCTGCAAAATCCACCTTTTCTTCCAGTCCAGAGCTTTAGTTCATTAATTAACATCTCCTCCTGCTCACAGTCTTTCTCATCTGTCCCACTCAAAAATTCTGGGATGAAAAAATCTTATTTCTTTTCTGCTATTTTGACCATTTTGATTTCTCCTTCATTAGTTCAAACCCATTTTTCACTTCATTTTACCCCTAAAGGTCACAGTCACACCTTTCCACAGCTGCTGCCCTGACCCCCAGAGCTCTGCTTTCTTCTGCTCTTTGTTGGCATCTCATCCCTCTTTGTCCTCAAATCAATCCCTGGTGGTTTTTGTGCTCCTTTCCTGGTTTAGACTTCTCCCATTCCACAATAGCTTCCCATGTGACATAAATAAAATCCCCCTCTTCCCCATATCCTGAAAATCCTCCTGTTTTGACATACAGCTTCCACAAACTTCTCCCAGTCATTGTGTTCACCTTCAGAGTTCCTCCTGTGTGTCCCTCACTGTTGGATCTGAAATAATTTAGAGCAGATCCAAACTTTTCCTCTTTGTTCATCCAACTGCAAAGTGTGTTGAGCACCTGCTGTGCTGTGAGAAATAATTGTTCTGACTGTAGGCTATGTTCAGCATCAGCATGGATAATAAGTGATTTATTTCCTTGGAAGCAAGCATTTTTCCAGGATGGAAACCTGGGATACCCTGAGGGATGGATGTGCCCATCTCCCTGCAGTGCCTGGAACTTTTAGACAGCTGAAATTGTCTTTTCCTTGCACCTCTGTAGCAAGTCCAGGGCTTTTGAAAGCTGCCAAGTTAATTTATTCCATGAAAATCAACTGTCCCAGTGCATGTGAAGGTACTCCTCTCCTCCTGGAAGGATGAGAATTACACATGCTAATTACCAGGTAGAGGTGTGCATTTTAAATTGCAATATCCTAAATAAATACAGGTGATTTTGAGTTGTGCTGCTGAAGCCTTTCAGGTGAAATCCCATGGGAAATGCTGTGCTGTGTGGGATCCCAGGTGATATTACACACCATGATGTGCCCTTTCCATCACACACAGTTCAGTTGTTGGAAAAAAAATGCAAATTATGAGCTGAAGATTATGAACAAATTTCTTATATTAAAAAACCCCCCACATTTAGGAGTCTAAAGTAAGGTGTAGGATATGTCTGGTCTATTTTAAAGGTTCTTGCCTGTGACATTCCCTGTCACAGGTCAGCTTGGTTTTCCCTGTCAACACAAAAACTGTCATAACTCAATAAAATACAGATTAACCAAGCCTGAAGGTTTAAAAGGCTCCCACATCCGTGATCTCAGAATCCCAGAATCACCAAGGCTGGGAGAGCCCCTCAGGATCAGCCAGTGCCACCCCAGCAGCAGCAGCACCAGCCCAAAGCCTGTCCCCAAGGGCCACCTCCAGACTCCTGCTGAGCACTCCCACAGACAGTGACTCCAAAGCTCC
>VZUI01092719.1:0-54145 GCA_013401135.1 Cettia cetti | reverse complement strand
AGCCATTCCCTGTGTCCTGTCCCTCCATCCCTTGTCCCCAGTCCCTCTGCAGCTCTCCTGGAGCCCCTTCAGGCCCTGCCAGGGGCTCTGAGCTCTCCCTGGAGCCTTCTCCTCTCCAGGTGAGCACCCCCAGCTCTCCTGGCTGCTGGACAGCAGGACATCGGGGGGGATCCTTGTTTTGAGGACGGGACAGCCGTGCTGAGCAGCTCCTCGTGGCACAGCCAAGGCTCCCCAGGGACTCTGAGGAGGCACCGGGACAGGAACGAAGCAGTTAAACACAGTAAAACACAGGCCGGTGATATTGTGTTGTATAACAGACAGATAATACGTTTTTTTCCCGGCATCTGTGCTGCAGCTTGCCTGAAAAGCTCCAGACCTGAATTTCAACCCCTGTCAGCAGTTCCAGTCCAGCCTCCCAGCGCTGTCACCCGCGCAGTAAATTACCGGCTTCGCGTTAATCTGCCCGAGCTCAGAGAACCCAGATCCCTGCAAATGCATCTCCCAGACATCCCCTGCAAGCCGCAGCTTTAAAATCCATTCGGGGGAAGCAGAGCAGGGGTTTTATTGGAAGGCAAACATAAAGCTCAGCTCCCGAGGGAGCGCGGCCCAGGGGAGGGGGATAAAGCCACCCCGGCCCGGGCGGGGAGGACAGGCCATTGTTTGCTACAAAGGACAGGAAACGAGCCTCAAAGGGGACATGAAAGAACCTTCAAACAAATGCAGATCAGCGAGCGGGGATGGCTCCGAGCATCTCCCTCCTGCGCTGCCCGCGGCTGCTGCGGCCGGCGGGGGGCTCGGAGCGGGGAGCCGGGGACCCCTCGGGTGCTGGGGCCTTTCACCCCAAGAGCAGGGTTTGGTGGAGCCGAAAAGGGCCAGAGGAGCCTGGGATCACCCCGAAGCATCCGATTGTGGCCGGGCTTGATGGTTGTAGAGTCATCAAATCAAGGAATGGTTTGGGATGGAGGGGACCTTAAAGCCCATCCAGTGCCACCCCTGCCATGGCAGGGACACCTTCCACTGTCCCAGGCTGCTCCAAGCCCCGTCCAACCTGGCCTTGACCTTATGGTCAGACCATATGACGTTAAAGCTTTTTTCCAACCTAAAAAATTTCCATGATTCCAAACCCCTTCCCTGCCTCACCCACGGGATGTGACAGAGCCGGGCAGGGCACTCAGAGGTTGTCCTTACTCCAGCCTTGGGCTGCTCTCCTGCTCCTTCAGTGCCCCCAAAATTCATCTCTGCCTCCACCCACACAGCCCCCGAGCTGGGTGTTTTTGGGTGTCTCCTTAGGGCCACCCCAAGGAGGGGGAGCTGGTGTGGTGCCCCAGTGGCTGGGAGCTCTCTGGTTGGAGAAACTGAGCTCAGTGAGAGAAGTCACAGAGCTGCCAAAACTGCATTAAAGCCAATTTTTCTACACGAGATAGCCCTTATCTGCTCTGAAAAAGAGTGGGTTTGGTCCCTTTGGAGTGGAGCCCCTGTGCTGAAGGTTCTGCTCCTCCCAGTGAGAGCAGGTGGCCTTTGAGCCAAGTGGCAGAAACGACCCAGAGTGGCCCACAAACCATTTCCTGCCATACAAGGCAGGCTGGTGGCCCTGTGCCAGAGGGGACAATGAGGGACCATGGGGCCTGGCCTCTGAGCCCTCGTGTTCCTGTTTACTTGGAGCCTTGGTCGTGGATCAGAGAGATTTCTCTGGCTCCTTTTTCAGCAGTTTTGAAAGCAGAGGCAGGCAGCAGTGCCCAAGTCCTGCAGGAATCCTCCTCCTGTGTGGGCTCCCTGGCACTGGTGGCCCTGTGTCATGAGAAGGGACCTTCCTCAGCCCTCCAGGGGGTCTCACCAGCTCTGTCACCCCCTGGAAGGACAGCAGGGCCCGAGGTCACCCCTGGGCCACGGGCAGTGACCGCCCTGCTGGCCCTGTGCTGGCCCCTGGGACGCCAGCAGCATTCCAGGCTCTGGAGCTCCTGGCTGGCCAGGATGAGCCCAGGGCTCCGTGTGCTCCTGTCACACCAGGGAAGGGAAAAACATCACCCCAGCCCCGCAGTGACACAGTGACAGGGAGTTCCCGCTGTTATCTCCTCCTTCCTTCAGCCCAGAGCCCGGCCAACACCCTGCCTTTATCAGCCAGCCCCGAGGGCAGGCACGGCCGGGATGGGCTGGGACGGGGGCCGGGCAGGGGGACAGGAATGTGGCACTGGGGACAGAGAAGTGGCTCTGGGGACAGGAAAGAGGCACTGGGAACAGGAATGTGGCCCTGGGAAAGGGAACGTGGCACTTGGGATGGGAATGTGGTACTGGGGACAGAAAAGTGGCACTGAGGACAGGAACATAGCCCTGGGAATGTGGCACTGGGGACAGGAATGTGGCACTGGGGACACGAATACAGCAGTGGGGACATGAATACAGCAGTGGGGACAAAAGAATGGCATTGGGGACCGGAATGTGGCCCTGGGAATGGGAATGTGGCAGTGGGGACAAGAACATGGCACTAGGGACAGAAAAGTAGCTCTGGGAACAGGAACATGGCACTGGGGACAAGAATATAACACTGGGGAGAGCAATGTGGCCCTGGGGACAGGAACATGGCCCTGGAGATGGGAATGTGGCAGTGGGGACAGAAAAGTAGCTCTGGGGATGGGAATGTGGCATTGGAGGCAAGAATGTGGCCCTGGTGACAGGAATGTGGCAGTGGGGATGGGAAAGTGTCACTGGGAAGGGAACATGGAATGCGAGAATTGTTGAGGTTGGAAAATCCCTCTGGGAACATCGAGTCCAACCATTGCCCCAGCACTGGCAAGGCCACCACTAACCCACGTCCCCAGTGCCACTGGGCGGCTGTGCCAGTGCCTGACCACCCTTTCTGTGAAGGAATTTCTCCTCATCTCCAATCTAAACCTCCCCTGGAACAGCATGAGGCCGTTTCCTCTGGTCCTGTGCCTTGGGCTCAGGAGAAGAGCCTGACCCTCACCTGGCTGCACCCTCAGGAGTCAGGAAGTTGCCAGAGGCACCTGGGGGTGGGAGCATGGAGCTGGAGACGGGATTGTGGTGCCTTGGGATGGGAACAGTCCTGGAACACCATGCCTGGAGTTGGGAATGTGGCTCTGGAGACTGGAACACTGTTTGGGGATGGGAACATGGTGCTTGAGGGTGGGAACGTGGCTCTGGAGATGGAACCATGGTATCTGGGAATGGGAGTGTGGTTCTGGAGAAGGAATGGTGGTGCTTGAGGGTGGGAACTTGGTGCTGGAGACTGGAACAGGGTGCTGGAGACTAGAGCACAGTGCTTGAGGATGGGAATGTGGCTCTGGAGATGGGACAATGGCTCTGGAGATGGAACTGTAGTACCTGGGCATGGGAAAGTGGCTCTGGAAAAGGAATCAGTGTTCCTGAGGATAGGAACACAGTGCTGGAGACTGGAACACAGCGCCTAGGAATGGGAGTGTGGCTCTGGAGATGGAAACAAGCTGCTGGAGAAGGAACCATGGTACCTGGGAATGGGAATGTCATTGGGGAGGAGGAATTGTGGTGGTTGAGGATGGGAACACTGTGCTGGAGACTGGAATACAGTGCCTGGGGATGGGAACACCGTGCTTGAGGACAGGAATGTGGCACTGGAGATGGAAACACGGTGCCTGGGGATGGCAACACAGTGCTTGAGGATGGCAACGTGGCTCTGAAGATGGGAACATGGTGCTGGAGAAGGAACAGTGGTACCTGGGGCTGAGAATGGGGCTCTGGAGGAGGAACCGTGGTGCTTGAGGGTGGGAACGCCGTGCTGGAGACTGGAACACGTTGCCTGGAGTTGGAAATGTGGCTCTGGAGACTGGAACACAATGCCTGGCGGTGGAAATGGGGTGCTTGAGGATGGGAGTGTGGCTCTGGAGGTGGAAATGTGGCTCTGGAGAAGGAATCATGGCTCTGGAGGATGGGAACACAGCGCTGGAGAGTGGAACACAGCACCTGAGGCTCGGAATGCGGCACTGTGCATGCGAACACGGTGCCAGGGGACAGAAATGTGCCTGTGGAACGCGGCGCCGCCGGCGGCCACACGGCCCGGGGGTCGGTGCCGGGACTCGAACCCGGGTCCCCGGGGCGGTGCGCTGGCGGTGCGGGGCGGTGCCGGCAGGGCCGCGGGCTCGGCACCGGCTGCCGGGGCTGGGGCGGCCCCGCTCCGCTCCGCTCTCCGCTGTCCTCGCCATGCAGCGCTTCACCGTCAACATCAAGCTGCCGGCGCGGACCCTGACGGGCGCCCTGAGCGCGCCCAACCGGGGCGCGGCGGATTGGTGAGGGCCGGGCCGCGGGCGGGGGGTCCCGGCTCGGGCTGAGGCCGGAGCGGCCGTGGAGCCCCGAGCAGCGCCGGGAATCGGGGCTGGGATAGCCGTGGATGCGGGCGGGGAGCCCGGGAGCTGCCGCCTGCTCTGGGCAGGGACAGAGCCCAGGGGCGAGCGTGGCCCTGCCCCTCCCGGCAGTGACACACGGGTGCCCATTGAAGCAGAGAGGCTGGGATTAGATCCGGAGATCCGGCAGGAATTGTTCCCTGTGAGGGTGGGCAGGCCCTGGCACAGGGTGCCCAGAGCAGCTGTGGCTGCCCCTGGATCCCTGGCAGTGCCCAAGGCCGGGTTTGGCTCGGAGCAGCCTGGGGCAGTGAAAGGTGTCCCTGCCATGGCAGGGGTGGCACTGGATGATCTTTAAGGTCCCTCCTAACCCAAACCATCCTGTGATTCTGTGCTTAACTTCTGAAGTCAGACAGGCCTCAGCAGAATTTCACTGTTACTGTAATGATTGTTTACGTGCTCCTTTCTTGTCTACAAGTAAATTAATAAATAAAAAAGATATGCAATTAATTATATCATTGCAAGCATATATCTTACTTGTGTTATTACGCCTACAATTTGGGAATGCTCTTCATGAATTCCTTTGTGGTGTTTTAAACTTACAGAAGAAGATTCTGAGATGGACACAAAGAGATGCTTTTTGGTGGCTTAGGCTTCCAGCAGACAGTGCAATATTATTTTATAATGCTTTTATGTTACTAAATAGTATTTCCCACCCAATAAATACCCAATATGGTGAATAGTAGCATGCATTCAACTTACAAAAAAACTCCCTCATTCCTGATGTGAAGAGCTTTTGTTCTGTTTTACTTGTTGATGGTGCTCTGTGCTCTTCCAGGGGCTGGCAAGGTTTGATTGCCTATGGATGCCATTCCCTCGTGCTCGTGGTGGATGCCAACTCTGCTCAGACCTTGCAGGTTTTGGAAAGACACAAAGCCAGTGTTGTCAAGGTGAGATGTACCTGGTTTATGGTCTGTTAGTTGGTTCTGGGGTTTATGTTATCCTTCTAAATCACTGGAAGTACTTGACATGATGTTCCACGTGATTTTCACATGAAATCTGATGTAAAATACGTGTATTTTATGTGATCTCCTTTGCAGCTAAGTCGCATCATACACTCTGAAATTTGAGTTGAGGTTGATGGTGTATCTTTCTAGAAAATATAGAATACAGAATACAAAAGATAGAATATCTGGAAACATTTTTTAGTGTTCCAGAACATAGATATGTTTCTAGGGAAGCTGTTAACATGAGAGGATTTCAAATGAACATCACAAAATACCAAATCGAGCTCTTTTCTGATTCCCCCAGTTGTGGACCATTTGTCTAGAAAGTTACTTTTAATCTTTTTCTTCTTTTCTTAGAAAAGGAACAATAGCAGACAAAACTGAACGCTTATTTTAGTGATATATAATGGCTAAAATTTTAGTTTAAGTGTAGGGTACCTACTTCTTTTTGAAGGTCCTTGACTTGAAATTGACTTTGAGTTTGACTTTGGGTGGAGGGTGGAACAGGATGTATTTCTTTGATTCATCATTTCTTTAATTGGGGACAGATTGACTCAGGGTTTAGGGGATTGTTTGGCTGGCAGATGTGTTTGATGGTCCTTGGCACAAGTGCTGTATTTATTAGAAGGAAGTCAATAATTTGAGACCTAAGGGTCGTAGTAGGGGGAGGTTTAGTGGAATCTTTTTGTAGTAAAAAAAAAAAAAGGTTGAATGTGCCTTCTGCTTTAATATTTTCACTTAGCTTATGTAACAAATTCTAGCAATATTAGTTTTTGATCCATGCAGAGATAGAGTTTTAATACGTTTTGGTTACATTCAATAGCTTTGAGGAGTTACATTATTTCAACAGGAGAAGAAGTGCTGAAGACCAATAATTTGGTTAATTTTTCAAAGCCACTGCCTGAAGCTTTATTTTTTTACAGGAGACTGTTAGAAAATGATTAATTTATGATGTGGAAGAATGAAAAAAAAAAATAAAATCCCTTGTATGTTAAGAAATAGGCATTATAGAAGAAATTATTCTGAGGTCATGATCATTGCAGATACCTTTACATCTCTAAAAATTTTTCTTCAGTTCCTAGATCAGTTTTTTAAAGTGTTTGCAAATGCTAAGAGCATAAATAAGCTGGAATGCTGTGTAAGTTTGACTTAAACTCCTGGAGTAGAGGCTCACACCAGCAGACTCAGTCCACTGGGGATCTTCTCCCCAAAAACCTGTGCCTTGCTTCAGAAAAATTCCAAAACACACCACATCTGTTATGAAGACAACAAAGAAAAAAAGCAGCTGTTTCATATTCCTTTTCCAGTCCATTTTGCTATTTTCCTTTAAATATTTTCCTTTAAATCCTCTCCTTTGGCTGTTGTAACTATGTCTGGAATAGGTAAGAGCTGCACTGGAAATGGATCTGTGTTGGTTGTCCACCTGTCCAAATGGTGTTTGTATGGAACTGAGGACTTTGTTTGAAGTGGATTACATCTGATTATACCTTTACAAAGAGTATAGAAAGCATGCTTTTACAAAAGAAAATCTAATTATAAGAGAAGTTTTTTGATCTCTCACAAGAATGAGAGGATTGAAATGATGTTTGTGTCCTTTCTGATGCATTAATAAACAGCTATAATGAGGCATTATAAATTAGGTGGCAGGAATTGTGAAAATTAAAAAAAAAGTCACCTCTGGTCCCTGTTTCTGACCAGTGCTGCTGTATTTTGAAGTCAGGTGGACAGTGGCTAATACTGCTAGCAGATAATTTCTTTAGCAGAAGGTCAGGTCCTGTGTGGGGACTTGCTGGATCAGTGTGACGGCAGAGAGGAAAGAGCTTCACGCTGTGGGAGCAGCTCATGGGCTCTGGTTAGGGCTGCTCAGGTAAAGATCTCCTTTTCTGTTGTTCTGAACTTGGTGACAGCTCCTCCCTTGAGAAAGGATGTTTTCCAGACTTAGAATTTCCTTTGAAGTAATATACATTTAACTGAGAAATAAATACCTCTGTAGGTTTTTACAATTACAGTTACACAGCCACCTGCAGATGTCCTCAGGGGTAGTTCTTTCTTGAACAGCAGGGAAGCAGGAATTGCAAAAATTAGATTTGCAGGCAGAGGAGAGTCTCTCAAGAATTCTTTGTGATTCTGGAAGAAACATGCTTTGAGTTTATAGCTAGAGATTGTGTGCTGTGCATGTGTCACGTTTGTTTAATTCATTCAGCTGATTTGTGAGACACGTCCTGCTCACACCTCTGAGAGGGGCAGCACAAAAGTGCCAGCAGGGCTCTGATTGCTGCTGTAAATCTGGTTCATGGTGCAAAGTTAGTGATGCCTAATGATAGTGCTGTCTCAGGGTTTAAATGTCACCTTTTCAGTGTCTGCAGAAAGTCCTGTGTGTGCCTCACCCTTTCTGTGACAGGCAGTGACAGAACACAGGGTGGAGTTTTTGCAGCAGGTGAATTCCCATTACTTAGCAATAATGTTTCTTTATTCTGCCTGTGTCTGCAGTCCCTCCTGGGGCAGAAGATCACCTTAAAAGCAGATAGCAAAAACCAGCGTGGGAGATAGATAAGGAGGAAGTCAGTGTTATCCATCCCCTTGGAGTCTGGAAGGAGCTGTAGACAGAGTGTTTCAGATTTCAAGACACAGATTTTGCATAAATATTGCCAATTTACAAGCCTGTGCAGCTTGAAATCCCAAACTGGAGAGTGGTACCTGGCAATCAGTGCTGGCAAAGTACTGAAAATAACCAAAAAGGTAGCAAATGTCAGCAGGAAATTGGTTTTGTTTTGTTATGAGACAACACATAAATTAAAGACTAACCTTCCTTCCTCACCAGTACCACAATATATTTGTCAGATTAGGCAAATTACATGTTTTAGGATGTGTGTAATATGGAATGATAACTTTTCAGCTTTCATTTGCTTGAGTGTCAGTGGCTTAACTTTGTGGGTGCCCACAGAACCTTAAACATTGCCATTTGGTTTTCTCTAAATATTCGAGTAAATTCTCTATATATGTGGTGTATTTTCTCTAATATTTGAGTGAATTCTCTTTATATATGGTGTGTATTGTAGTTTCCTTCAGGAAGAAGGGTTATTATTTATGTAATTTGAGAATATCAGCCATGCAGTCATGCAGCACAGTGCTGACCTACCTTCAATTTACACAAGTGATGGTGGCTTGAAGGTATGTTACAGGTGCTGTTGGCATCAACTATTACTCTGCTTTTTATTGAGTTCATTTTCTGAAAAATACAAACTACAGTGTCTCTGCCATATAATATTTGTCTCCTTTAACCAATGCCCATCTGTATTTTCAGGTTAAATGGGCTAAAGAAAATTACCACCACAATATTGGCTCCCCATATTCCTTACGTTTGGCTTCTGCTGATGCCACAGGGAAAATCATCGTGTGGGATGTGGCAACAGGAGCAGCTCGCTGTGAAATACAGGAGCATGCAAAGCCCATCCAAGGTAATGATGGTGCCTGATGCTGAGATGGGATTTGATTTGATTTGATGGAGCATTGTGTACAAATCCATCGCCTGCCTTTTATAAACTGTGCTCAGTTCTGACAGGGAATTTTCCTGTTGGGATTGCCAGCACTCTGTGTGTTTGCTTGTTCGTTTTATGAGTAAATGGAAGATTTACTGTCCCCCAGAGGAGTGCTGTGAGATTTAATTCATTACCGTGATGTTTCCCAAGATGTTGTGACAAAAAGGTAGAATCTATTTTTATGAATGTTATTGATTGAAATAATAACATTTACTATGTCAAGTACATCTTCCTGCTCTTCAGCTGGAGTTGGGGTTTTTTGGGGCATTTCAGCTATTTTAAAAACCTGTGATGATGCTTATGTTATACCTGGTGGACTTTTAAAATCTATTTTATAAAAGTCCCCTTATGAAATTGGTTTTTTTTTGGTTTTTGTTATTATTCTGTTTTATAAATCCTATGAAAGAAAATGCAACATTTTAAGTCTGATACTGGGCCACTGAAAATTTGTTTATTGACTACAGTTCATTTTAGTTTTATTACTTTTTATTTGTATGTGCATTGTAAATTGTGTTTTATTTACTCCTGACATTGATTCACTGAAGGTTTAAAGAAGTTCTGACCATGCCATTAGAAGATTTCTAGTTTTCAGACCAAATGAAGCCTTTTATTTTCTGTGAAACCAGGGAAAGCTCCTACCAGCTCTGAAAGAACTGAGTGTTACACTCAGTTTCATTTTACTCTTGAGCTTAAGGCTGATCAAAAGGTTTTAGAGTGGAGAAGACATTTGTGTCCAGGTCCAAACAGATACCATCCTAAATATTAATTTTATTCCCTGTTCCTTTTGACAGACATGCAGTGGCTGTGGAATCAAGATGCTTCCAGAGATTTACTGCTTGCAGTTCACCCACCAAATTATATTGTACTGTGGAATGCAGACACAGGCACCAAACTTTGGAAGAAAAGTTATGCTGAAAATATCCTGTCTTTTTCATTTGACCCCTTTGATCCCTCACATCTAGCTTGTAAGTTTATATGTATAAAACAGTGAGGCCTGGATGTGTGTGACCAGGAAAATTGTTAAACTGGAATGTAAATGTTGAAATTAAAAGGAATGGATTGGAGAGAATAATGTCAGAAATGCCAGTAGGGAGTTGGAGAGCAAAGACAGGGAGCCTTTGGCCAGTGTGGAATGTTATTTCAGAAGGTGCTGTTGTGTGGCAGGGGGGAAAGCAGGCATGAGTGGAGAAGTTAGAGATCTGAAAATAAATGTTTGAGACTTTTCAAAAGGAAGTGTGAAGTGTGCAGAGGGAGCTGGGGAAGCCAAGGATAGAGAGCCCTGTGAAATGTAAAAGGCTGTAAAGGGATGGGTGCTGAGGGAGCAGCCAGTGAGATAAGTAGACCAAGAATAAATGTTATTTTCAACAGAAAGGATTTCAGAGGACTCAGTGTGAGATCAGTACCAGAAGCAATTCAGATGTCAAGGGGGATGTAGTGCAGATTTATTAATTTTAGCAGAAGGAAACTGAGAGAAATGGGAGAGTCACCATTTTATTCTTGAATTTAACTTCATCACTCCTGATCTGTATTGAGGCAGTGCAGTTGCCAGCCTTTGTAGTTTGGGGATTTTTTTATCTGCCATATCATTTAACATTTTATAAACACTTCAGCTGTACAGCTGAGCTTTGTGCTGCAACATAAATAATATGAATTAATGATTATTTGAGCAATACTCTGCGTGAGAGCAAAAAATGGTGATACAGTCAGTGTGTATTCTGTCTTCTGTTTGCATTGTGAATCTTAAAAACAGTTGGTGAGAGAGAATAACTGAGCTTCTGCCAGTAATACAGTAGCTTTTAATATAAACTTAATTTTGAAAAGTTGAGCTTTTGGGATATTAATTGATTTTAAATGGACCATCTGCTGCTCTTTCAGTTAGAAAGTTCTGATTGTCTAGAATTACAAGGTTTCCATCTGATAGAGTATTGCCAAAGTTACCAGCATTTCTCCTCACTCAAATGTCATTAAAATGGAATGCCACAATCAAATTGCAGACTGAATTGTGCTTTTTTTCTTTCTTGGTCCAGTGCTCACCAGTGAAGGAATAGTGTTCATCTCTGACTTCTCCCCTTCCAAAGCTCCTGCCAGCTCAGGGAAGAAAGTTTACATCTCCAGTCCCCATTCCAGCCCTTCCCACAACAAGCTGGCTGCTGCTACAGGGGCCAAAAAGGCCCTTGATAAAGTAAAAATCCTAATCAGTAATGAAAAACCAAAGTAAGTAGCAAATATTTCTTCTCAGATAATGCTTTGTATACCTGATTTTATCAGTGTACCTAGGTTAAAATCTGTAAGGTAATATAGACAAGAGTATAAAAATTGAAGTAAGCAGTGTGTCTAAGGGTAATTTCCCATGAATGCTGGTAAATGTCAGGGCAGCCAGTGCTGTTTCTAAGTGAATTGCTTTGGATTTGAGATGTGCAAGAATTACACTTGTTCTGTTTGAATGAAGTGCAATTTTTAAAATTACTCTGTAATCTTATTTAGACAAAAGTCAACAGAATGTGGTTTTGGAAGTCAGTGATGCCTTGTGCTGCTCTGACAGATAAATGGAAATCTACAATTGCCTTGTGATCTAAATAGAGGTTATTTGAAAAATGCAGTTGCAGGAAAAATGAAACATAATTTTATTTTGAACTTGATCTGTTCATTGACACAACCTGATAAAAGTTCATGTCTGATTTTACAGTGCTGAATCTGTAACACTCAACGACTGTCTTCAGCTGTCATATTTGCCTTCCAAAAGAAACTACATGCTCTTACTGTATCCCAGGGAAATTCTGATCCTGGATTTGGAAGTGAATCAGACTGTAGGTGTGATTGCCATTGAAAGGACAGGGGTGCCTTTCATACAGGTGAGCAAGATTTGATTGGGTTTTAGCATTGTAACAGCAAGCAATTCAATCAAAACCTTTCTGTTATTTTTACAAATTAATTCACTTCCTTAATCACAAATCCTAGAGCTGTAGAAATTCATGAAAGTGTTGCTTTACTGGTAACATTTTTAATGGTTTGTTTAATTGTAATTTTAATGATTTGCAGGAATTGTAAGCTCCCTTGCAAGGGTCAGGTTTTGAATTTGCAGTCTAACAGCCATCTCTCTGCCCAGGTGATCCCTTGTTTTCAGAGGGATGGGTTGTTTTGCCTGCATGAAAATGGTTGTATCACCCTAAGGGTCCGCAGGTCCAACTGCAGCATCACTGCAGCTCCAAACGAGGAGCCAGGTGAGTTTTGCATCAAAAATGTCCAGAAATGAACTTTAATACGTTTTAATTAACAATTTAACACCAATATTGACCATCATGCCTCATACAGGATGTGAATCTAGTGCCCTTCTAGTGTTTTGTCTCTTATATGTTGAATTTAAATTTAAATTTATGCTGTATTTTCCCAAAACAAATTCAAAAAGTTTTTGAATTCCCTGATATTAAGTGTGAAATTGATAATATTAATCTCCTGAATATCCTTTTATTTTTAAATAATACTTAAATTAGTAAGTGGCTTAACAGTCACATATGCAATAATGTTTTAAATAAAATATTAGTGTGTTCTTTTTATCTTTAAGTAAAAAAAAAAACATTTTAGGCAAACACAAGATTTTGAAAGTAATTTGGTCAATTGGAAAAACTGATTTTACACCTACAATATGAGCTTAAATTTAGGTAAAAGTCTGAATTATTAAACTTCTGTCTCATGAAATGTTACTAAGAATGGTCTTTTAAATCTAATGATTAAGACTGGAAAAAAGTGAGTTTTATTCATTTTGGCTTGGGCTGTTTACTAATTTCTAGTGAGCTACATTACTGCCTTCCAAGTTTAGCAATAAATCTGGAGTTCTGGGCTGTGGAGAGCAGATGTAGGTTCTGCCCAGCTATGAAAGAGTTACTGTTTTAGGTTTTGCAAGATTCACATGGAATAATATATTAAAAAGACCAAGTTACATTTTGGAGAACTTTCCAGAGCTTTGTTGTGTTCAGCACAATCAAGAGTGTCTTGTTTTTGATTGCCTTTCCTAATTGTTGCACAGGAAGCACATGGATTTCAGTCACAGTGATATTTCACATTTCCCTCTGTTGGTTGCACACATCCCATGATTTTCCCTCTGCTCTCTGTGGTGTTGGTGTTCCAGATCCAGAGCCAGTTCAGGAGCTGGTTTATGATTTGAGAAGTCAGTGTGATGCCATCAGGGTGACCAAAACAGTGCGACCCTTCAGCATGGTGTGCTGCCCAGTGAATGAGAACGCTGCAGCTCTCATAGTCAGTGATGGCAGGGTGATGATCTGGGAGTTAAAATCCAGCATTTCTGGCAGAAATGTGCGCAGCAGGTAATGGCATTTGCTTTGCTTACCAAAGTCCCTTCTTTTTCCAAGTGGTGTTCAGTAATTCATTGGATTTTAAAGGCAGCAGTGATCCTTCTGTGCATGGAATTGTTTCATGTGCTCTGCATGTGTGTGAGTGAAGGAGGAGGAACAAACTATGTTCCCTTTCTTTGGGGAAGTGCAGGAAATATATTTACTCTTTTTTTTTTTTTTTTTTTTTTAAGGCAGTTCCATCCTGACTATCTGGACTAGTAAAACAGAAGATAGAATGACTATTCACTTTATTTTGAGGGAGCATTTTTCTCTCATTTGGCTTTCTTCAGACCACATAATTTTCCTTAGGAATGGATCCCTCACTAGCAGTCATATGTAAAGACCAAATGAGTCTGTAAAGAGTTACACTTTTAGTAGGGGATTGGCTTTCTGCTGGATTTGTGTGAATTTGACACTGAGCAATATGAAGCTGCACAGCAGGTGACTGGAATATGGGGGTATAAATAATGTTGTTATACACAGAGCCTTTAGAATTTTAGATTTGGAGCAGTCTCTCAAAATACTGTGTGAAGTGATACAGTGCTTTCAACATTAGGTTGCATTAAGGTTGTTCTGCTGCAATAACCCTTTAAACTACTATGGAATAAAATAAATAACTTACTGCCATAAAAGAAATGGAATTCTTTTAAATGTCAGTAGTACCAGATTTTCAACATAGATCCTCTTGTTGCTCATCAGAGATTTAGTGGTTTTATTCTTAGTGTTCACAAAACTGGTGCTAGATGGATTCCTTGTGCTGCATACCCAGGAAAACTGTTTAGAATCCAAATGTTCTTGGTTTTTCTATTCTTAAGAGTTATTTCTAAAACATTGATCTTTGTCAGGAAAAGTTTAAGAGCCAGGTAGGTCTCTGCTGCCAAGGCTGCAGGGGCTGTTTGATTCCCTTGGGAATGGAGATTGTGCCTGCATAAGGAACTTGTTCCCATTTCTTTTGCAGCAGTTCCAGTGCATCACCTCTGTATTCCCCAGTCTCCTTCTGTGGAATCCCTGTTGGAGCATTCCAAAATAAACTTCCAGACCTCTCATTAGACAGCATGATTGGTAAGAATTTCTTTCATTGAAATTGCTGCTACTAATTTCTCATGGGTTTGAATCATTGTATATCTTGTCTTCTGTTATTTGTTAGAATTATTATTTGTTAGAACTCTGAAATAGAATTCCTGTTTGCTAAAGAAACTATCAAATGAATCCTCTTGAGGATTTTATGTTGAGGACCAGTGTTCCAAGTTCATTTTCTTTGAGGAAAAAAATGTATTTTAAAAATGGAATTTGAACAAAACACTTTGATTTTTTTGTTACTAATCTTAGAAACCGATTCATCTGACACATCCCCTCTTTGTGAAATCTGGACAGCAATCAGTCTTCAGAAACATTTCATGCAAAGCTCAAGAAGAAGAAATGTGTCTTATGCATTGCTCGTAGTTTTTTATTATATAAATTTCTATCTGAAAACCTTTTATAACATCTCTAATTAAAACCTCCTCCTAACAAGAGCTTTCATTTTTAAGCAGGGCAAGGTGCAAGCACTGGAGAAGAGCTGAGGAATTCATTTCTGCAGGAAGTGCACCTCAAATTCCTGCTGACAGGACTTCTGTCAGGGCTGCCTCTGCCCCCGTTCGCCATCCGCATGTGCCCGCCCCTCACTACCAAAAACATCAAACAGTATGAGCCCATCCTCGCTGTTGGTCAGTGCCTTGAGCAGTTCTCCTTTGCTCTGAAAAGAGCAGATTCTGTGTTAAATTCAAATATTGTTGCTAGTACAGAAAAAAAAGTCCATCTGTGGATCCTGTGTAATTTATTGCAGGTAGCGACCCTTGTATTGGTTTGGTTCTGTGAGGCTTTGGGGTTTTTTTCCTGCCTTGGGTTTTAGCAATGCTACCTGAAAAATGCAATATAGTATCAAGTTTTTATTTATCCTGTTGTTTACTGTGATATTGGTCTGCTGATGCACTCAGCATTTTACATGTTGCTCTCACTTCATTCTGAATGTCAGGAATTAGGGACTTCTGCAGCCCTGCATTCCTAGAACAAGTAAATGATCTTCACAGAGACTTTATTTTTGCTCTGATATGAATTTCTAAAATTACACTTTCTAAAATTACACGTTATTTTTTCTGGATGCATCTATTCTGTCTTACATAGTTAAACTCCTCTAGCCATTAGAATAGTTGCCAGTGAGCACCTGAGGTATTAACTGGGAATTTTCCCTATTTAAAGCTGATTTTTCTGGCATCCTCTTTCAGAGTTGTGCTCTAAACCATAGGCAGTCCATCATGACATGATGTGATGCTGCTAAAATGTTTTCCATGAGCTGCATCTGTTAAAAAAGGTGAAATATAAGGATTAAAAAACAAACAGGTATAAAGTGCTTTTACAGCAAGGTCCTTTTAAACTTAGCATACCTGAATGGGTCCTTTTAATATCCATTGTTGTATTTCAAAGAGTTAATATGAATATAAAGAAGTGTCTAATGGAAAATTGTAAGTTTCAATATTTCAGAAGGTTTTTGATGTAATTGAAGCTCAAAGCTACTAAGTTACTGATTTCTAATTTGAAAGAACTCATTATTTCAGGATGAGAAAGCAGAATTGCTTTAATGATTCCATAAAATATACCCAGGATTCTCCCCTGGCATTATTGGGGGTAACAGTTAAAACAGTTCTTTGAGGCATTTACTCATCTCCAGTAATCAAAGCAGAAATGAAGCATTCCTTTCTTCTTCAGCTGGGTGGGTGTGTTGTGGAAATGCAAGAAGAATAATCAGATTTTCTACAGCCTCTACTGGAAGGTTTGGGAAAGTGTCTTGATCTAAGCAGGTATCAGTGGCTGCAGAAGGTTTAATATTTGGGATTTAAGTGCTAGAAATTAACATAGTTTTTGTAAAATTGTAAAATATAAGAGTTTCAGGTATCTAAAAATAACAGAGAGACAGAGAAATAGCTGTAAATCTCCTTTTTCACTAAAGCATGGAAAAGAAGAATAAAATGTGTGCCTATATTTTTTAATCAATTTTTACAGGTACAAGCAATGGTTCTGTCCTGGTGTTTCACCTTACAAGTGGACTCCTCCACAAAGAGTTAAGCATCCATTCCTGTGAAGTCAAGTAAGATTTTCATTTTAATTCCTGCTATAATCCTTGTAGGAAACAAATGCTGAGAGCCCTGAGTGGAGTTACCCAGCAGTGTGGGTGTCTTGCCTTGCTGTTAATGAAATCAGGAAAATTGCCTGGTGAGTGCTCTACCCTGACAGTGCCTTTGCTGTGGGAGAGCTGGAACACCCTGACAAAACTCTCAGGAAAATCACATTGAGAGAAATATGGGAATTGCATCTGTGCCTGCTGATGTGGGATGCATATCAACCACTTCAGTCTCTTCAGTGCACTGCAGGGCAAAGAAGTCTTTTTAGGACAAGAAACTTTATTTATTTTGTAACTATTGGGATTGAGCTCTTTGAAATAATGCTGGTTGGTGTGTCAGGGTTTATTTACTTTATCCCCTTGGAGCTGAAATTGCTGTTGAGACAGTTCTAGTCCTAAGGGTAGTAAAGATAATTTTTTAAAAGCCTGAATATAGGTATTCATCCATCCTAAGAAGGAGCAGGGTAAGTTTTAAAGCTTTTGTGCTGTGTGTTTGTGTGCATGCAATGGCAGAACTTTTTGGATATTCAAGATATTCCAGGTGGTACCTACTGGATACATGTATTTCCACACAGATTTAAGCATGAAAATGAAATATTTCTTTCTAGTACAAATATTAGTAAAAAATTTTATCAGAATTGTGTCATGAAGCCTTCATCTGGTTGAATCTGCATTTTACTGTGCTTTCTGCAAAAAAGTTAAATACAGTTACTGAGGTTATAGGCAGCTCTGAGAGTTCATCATGGAAACCTGCTTGGAATCTGCCCCCAAAATGAAGTTATTTCTTTATGTTTGAGGTGTGATTACCTGGCAAAGAACAAAATTCTCTTCTAAACCATTTGAATCTCTTGGTTTCATGCCATTGACTACAGATGAAATTATTTTCATTTTACTTTCTGTTATGCTGCACAAGAGGAGAGGTTTTTTTACAGTGATTATAGCATTCAGAATGAAAAACCCCTGCTCACATTTCACATGTCAAAAAAGGAAGCAGAGGTGGAGAGGGAGGAGTAAATAAGCACAGTTTTGAAAAAAAACTTTGTGCATTACTAGAAGTATTGTTAGTTTTGATTTTGCAATTTGTAAAGAGTTTACATCTTTTGAGAAACTTTATATTGTCTTTGTAGCAAATGTCCTCAACAAGTCTTTGTAGAATTCATGTAAAATATTTGTGAATTCTATTTGGCCATAAGCTGTTATCAGGGTAAATCTTTTAAATATTTGTTACAGTTCCCTCAATTTTCAGAATGACTTTCTACATAATTTTTTCAAGTTCAAGGGAATGCTTCAAGCAATTTAGAGTAAGGCGTGGAGATTCTTTTATTTTTTTAATTGATTTTCATGGAGTGCTAAAGTTTTTCTTTCACTGGGAATTGTTACATTGCCTCTAAAATGTGGATGGATTGAATAATGCCACTGTTTCCATTTTATCTGAAAGAACACCTTCAGGGCCATCATTATTTTAGCATGTAATTGAGAATACTCTGAAATTGTAACTCAAGGCCAGCAGAGTTCTCTGTATTTAGGAAGGGAATGTAATAAAAACAAGCAATTTGCCTTTATAAATCAAGTGCTCTAAATTAATGGCTGCTGCATTTTTGGGTGTTAGCAATTATGATTTTTTTTTTTTTTGAGATTAAAGTGAAATATGTACTCACATGCTGACTTTTTAGTTGGTTTTTTGTTTGTTTTTATTTAAACTTTGAAATTCCATTGTGACTAGAAGGAGGAAGAATTGCCTTTCTGTCCATCCTTTTAAAATAGTTCGTACTTGTGGGTAACCTTGAATATTCATTTTATTTATGATCATTACTTAGCTTTCACTATTTGTTTAGAATTATGGAAGTAAATACTCTTCTGTTGAGTTAAATTTGATTTTTATAAGGAGTCTGAGGCAAGAAGCAGCAGAATTGCTTAAACACACAAAGAGGGAAAAACAGTCAGGCCTGTGCCAGCAGTGTGAGTGAGGGGGGAAACCAAGAAGGGGATTTTGGCCTGGCAGAAACTGGGAGCAGGAGGTCAGGATTCCTTCAGGACTGAAAGAAATACAGTCATTAATTGTAAAATTACAGTACTAATTACTAAATATAATTACTCATTATTGCTAAGAGAAATTGAAGAACCATGAAATAACCAAGTCAGATACCTGTGGACAGCAGACAATACAAGAGATAATAAAAACATCTTCAATGCAGAGAGGAATATATTTGAGACATGCAAAAAACCAGCCTGCAGTGCAGCTTTCAGTTCAGTGGCACATTTGCAGCTCTCAGTGCTGCTTTGGCTTATTCTGATAGGGAAATAGCTGTGACTGGAGCAGTGCTGCTCATTCTTTTTCACTGAAGCTCAGCAAGTTCAAGGCTGCAGCAGCTTTTATTTTTGAAATTAAAATCTCACTGACTGTAACAAGAATGTCTATGGCCTGGAGGCACAACTTGAAAATTACTACATTACATCCAAATTTCAGCAGTTGAATTGAAGCTGTTTTAGCATTTGAATTTCAGCTGACTGCTCTTAGGGAAACAGCTTTGCAAACATTCATCACCTCTTTAAAAAAACTTCCCTTGAATAGAGAAATTAGAATGAAAAATATCTACCACCACTTGGGGAGCACATATGGTTTAATTTCCCGCTTTGCCTTTCTCTTTTTCTTACAAACCTTAAATTTAAGTAGCAGCTGCCATGTCATAAAGTCACAACAATCTCTTCCCAAGTAGAAATGTAATTTGTATTTTTATCCACTTCAGTGCATTTCGTGATTTGTTTGCATTGGAAACATTAATCAAAACAACAGAGTCTCACTCCTGAAGTAACTGAGACAAGCTGAATGTATAGAATCTCTAAATGTTACATTTAAAAAGAGTGGATTCAGTCTGAGAAGTGGTTGGCAGCTGAATGTAACCCTTAATTCTGGTAGGCAAAGATGGTTTTTATGAGGAAGTTTTTGCCATTTCAACAAGGAAGGCATTACTTGTTTCCATCATTAAAATTTGAACTATTGTCTTCAGATTCTCAATTTCTATGTTTGACAGTGACAAAAATTATGTTGTTTCAGGTGCAAGCAGTTAGCTGAGCTAAGGTTTCCTTTCGATTTTGAGTGTCCTGGGTTTCTGTAGATCTTTATTGGTATTGACAGATGGCCAGGCAGCAGCAGAGAAAAAGGACTTGCCCTGGTAAATCAGAGCTGATGAAAAATGTGTAGAAAATGCTTCAGGTCTTTGCAGGAGAATGGTGAATAACTACCAGCAATAACAATGCATTAGGAATGGACTTTTTCCAAAAAACATAGCTGAGTAACAGATAAAAGGTGTCAGAATTCACATTTCTCCCATTTTAGAAAGCTCCCTGGATTTATGACCCTTTGGAGACTTGCAATGTCACCCATTACTGCAGTTGTAGATTTCTGTTCAATCATGCCTGAAGTGTTTCAATTAATAATTGAATGCTTCTCATTTTGGTTGAAATGAGTGGTTGAACTTCCATAGGTCCTGCTGGGAAAAAGATTGGGCCCTAAATTTTTAACTTTTTTTGAGGGCTTAGGAATAAAGCTTCCCATGTTTTTAAAGCTTGAACTAGAATAATATAAATATGGCTGTAAATTGAATGTGCAAAATATTATGGGAGTGCTTTTTGGTTTCACCCATGTACATCATATTTAGAAAACTGCTACTTAATGCAGCATGAGTTGGATTTACTGACAGTAAATCATAAATACTGGTATTTATCTTTCTCATACTGCACAAATATTCTTGCAATGCAGGCAGTTGATGTGGCAGAATACTTGTCCTGGGAACAGTTCTTAAATAATCTGTGTTTGAAGGCTTTGAGGAAACCTTAAATCCTTTTATCTGTGTTAAAATGAAGTTGAGCACATGTGTGTATTAGAGCTCAATTTTCTTTAGAAGAGCTCCTTGATTTATTTCACAGATCAAGCAAATTTTTGTAGGCACCAAGTGTGTGTGGGAAATGTGTCTGGAGAAGGGTCTTGTTTAGGAACAGTCCCACCCAGTGCCACTTTCTGTCCCTTTTGCCCTGTGGGGTGTTTCAGGGATTGGCTGAGTCCACCTGTGCTGCCAATATGTTCTGACTGTACATCCTTGCAGCACTGCAACGTGATTTGCTTAGGAGCTGCTTTGGTGTGATCTAAAAGAACAAAAACCAACAAAAAAAAGGCCAGGTTTCTGGTGCTTTTGTGAAATCTCTTCAGGGCCTCTCCTTTTATATCATCTTTATTTCTCCTCTCTCTGGACTGAAAGAATTAAGTCAACCCACACTGCCACCCACATGAGTATTTTCCTGTGTGCTGGGAAATTGGAGTTGTTTGATGGTAACCACTGATTTGATCAGAGCAGGGCTTTTACTTCACTCTAGTGCTGAGTATCTCTGAGGGCTTTTTGCAGAAGTTAACTCTGTTCCTACCTGAATTTTTTATTTGAACCAAAGTAGAGCTAATGCAGTCTGAAAAGAAAGCTGCTCTTAAATTTAATTCAGTAACTTTATATTCACACCATCGTTGTTAATGTGTAGCTTCTTTTTATGCTTAAATACGATGTTTCCAAAAAGTGTAGAAAATTACATCTGTGCTGGGTTTTTAAGAATATACATGAAAAAAAACAGTTCAGACTTTCAGCAATTCAAATATTTTGGCTAATATGCTCCATGTATTTCCTTCTGATCACAGGGGAATTGAGTGGATAAGCTTGAGTGGGTTCATTTCCTTTGCCACATCAACACCCAACAATCTGGGACTGGTCAGAAATGAGCTGCAGCTGGTGGACCTTCCAACAGGTTTGTGTTTCCTGAGAAATCATTTCCAGGAGCTGACAGATTTGCTGGGGAGTGACAAGTTCTGACCATTTTTCTTTTAATTCCTTCTGTTATTGTGACAAAATAAAATAATAGAGGAGCTTTAACTGTTTCTGCTCTTCTTTGTGAAGCCACAAGATGTGTTTTGTCTGGTGCTCTGCAGACAGACCTGAACCAGCACCTTTGCAAAAACATCTTGCACTTATTAAAAGAATAATAAGTGTCAGCAGGGGTTTTAGAAGCAGCCACACAGGGTATTAATGGTGGATTTTGTTCATATGGTGGATTTTCCATATTTCCAAACGTGTTTTGTCATAGTTTGCACCTGAAATAGTGTTACCATTTGTTGTGGTTTGTTTCAGCAACAGGATGGGCACATGGTAAGGGTTTGAGTGTGATAAGTGTAAAAGGGATTTTAAACAATAAAATCTGATACTTTTATAAAGAATTGGAAAGGTTGAAAAGTAAATAACTGCTGAAAGATACTATTGATAGCAAAACTAACAGCTTACATGTGTTTTTTCAACTATTTTGGCCTCATAATGGATGACAAATATATTTGTAATGAACTGAATATTTGCACAATATAAGGAGGTATAACTGGAGATTAGACAACCCAGAACAGGAAGCACTTCAATAATTTTAAAATATTTTTGAATGTGAAAAGCTGGAGCCATGTAAGTTTTAATTGCAGAGCCTGAATCTTGTAGCACATGGCTAGTTCTGAATTGCTTTATGTAAAGTGACTTTTTTATTTTTTTTTAATGGAGCTTTTTTAAGCTTATGGAAAAACCTTGTTGTATTTCCAGGGTGCTGCACAGAGAGGTTATTCCTGTAGCATAATATTGTAAAGTTTTTTCATATAATGTGTTTTGTTCAACTGTTCAAAATCAAAACAGAAAAGATGCATGCCTTGGGAAATTAATCTCATGTAAAATGGGAATCTGATTGTGAATCAGTATAGAACATTTATAGACAGAAGTCATAAAAGGTTCAGAATTTCTGCAGGCAGCCAAGTTTTGAGTAAATGTGAATATCTTAAACCTTAGCATTTGGTTTGCTTAAAAGTGGTACATTTCTTCTTTTAAATCTTTCAAGAAGGGCACAGCAATTTAAGTGTTTGATTTTTGCTTCTTCCTTCACCTTGGAGCCCAGCTTTCTATTGTAGGCCTAGGAAAACTCTGCTCGTTCAGATTCACTTTGACAAAATTCACATGTATGAATGTGAAATGAACAAAATTCACATGTACAAATGAACAAAAACATGAAAGAAAATTGCTAAGATGTTGAAAATAGAGCAGAAAGAATTCCAGTAGCCTCTGAGAGGAGAGCTCTAATTCATGTTCTTGATAACTAGATTTATTCACGTAGCTGGCATAAGTAATTTAGCAGTGAGCTACCAGAGGAGCTAAAGTTTATAGCTGGAATTTTCCTTGAAAGCTAAGGAGGATGAAACTTGCATAGAAGATACTGTTTGTAGGTTATTTATTTCTGTGATATCTCTAACACCTATAATTCTGCAACACTTCCTACAAGTGGATGAAAATTTTGTTGGGGATGAGATTATAAACTCTTTAAGATTTACTATTTTAGCTGAAAAGGAAGAGAGAATGGTTTTGATAAATGTAGAATTACACCATGAAGTGCTGTCACACTTAGTTCATGGCAGAGTTAATTTCTCTTATCAAACTTGAAATGTACTAATGAATTTCCACCTTGGGGAATGGAGGAAATCTCTCATTGGTTTTGAGTGGAAAATCATAATGCTTTGAACTCTCTCTCTATAATTTATGTAATCCTGTTGCATCCATTTGAGTTGCTCTGCTCTGGAAGTGAGTCAGGAGTTATATTTGACAGTAGAGTTTACAATATATTTAATGTAAACCTTGAAATTTAATGATAAACTCTGAAATTCAGTAAAATACAATGCAGTAAAACTTAGACAATGACGACAGTAACGTTAGAGATGACAGGTGATTTGGAGATGTTCTGGGTTGGTTTGTAAGCTGGTTATGTTTACAAACAGAGCAGTTTAGTTTATTTCTGTTTAGTTTATTGACATTTCTGTTCTCCCCCTGTTTTGGGCTCCAGGCAGGAGCGTTGCATTCCGTGGGGAGCGAGGCAACGACGAGCCTCCCATCGAAATGATAAAGGTGTCTCATCTGAAGTAAGTGCACCAGCCTTGGGAAGTTTATAAATTTCATTGTACTGCAGGAAAATAGATGTCCCAAGAAAAAAAAGCAATTCAGAGTGTATAGAAAAAAATATTCAACAGCACCAAGAGGAAAATGCTTCAAAATATTAATTCCAAGTGAAAAAGCTGTGAATGTTTCTGTGGTTGACTTTGTCGCTTCAGGATCCAATCACATTGCAAAATCAGTAACTAATATTTTATTTCTTACAGGAATTGTGTTTACTGAACAGGCTTTTTGATAATATTAAAGAGAATAAAAGTGCTGAACTGCTTTTTTCAACTTAGGTTCTGTTATAAATTAATTCTCTTTTCCATAGCTTAAGCCTTACTTAAAACTAGAAATTTTGTCATTAAAGATTGTATGATTATTCGTATTTATTTAGCTTTTCTAAGTATTTCACACCTTTGTAATAATTGTCTGCTGGAAAACCAGATGTGAGATAGTGTTGTTTGAAAAGTCAGCTGATAAATGACCAAATTGTTTCCTTTCAAGTCCTCATTATTTTGAGCTGAGGCCTGTGACAGGAGGCTCTGATCTTCATTGTATCAAAAATAATAACTGTAGTACTCTGGAAAATCACTTTCTTGTATAAATGAAATTAAAGTATTGTTGAATTTAATAGGACATTGTCTCTAAATCTTCAAAGCTTCTTCTTTACAGTGGAGGAAAAAAATTAATGTCCTCTAGCTTGCACAGGAATATTTTTGTATGTAGAAGTTCCAGAGAATTTGGAAGAGTTCAGCCATATAATGTTGCTAATAATGCATTAAAAATTAAGAACAGCCATGGGCTTAGATGAAGAGGCTGGAGAGTGTTGAGTGAGACAAAAAAAAGGAGGCTCACTTGCAGAGAGATGAATGCAGTGCCTGAGAGGACAAATTGCTACATGACCTCTCTATTTTCAAGTTAAAAGTGAAAAGTGGTAGATAAAAGATGTTTGCACTCATCCATCTCCACAGATGAGCAGTCTGAAGATGTGACTGACCAGTGGTTTGGTGTGAGATGATTTTATGCTCGTTTATCCCAAGATTAGAAAGTGGCATGCATCTGCAGGAGGGAAAAAACTCTGTCCAGCCTGCAGTCTTGTGTGTTTTTCTGGTATTTTGTGCCATCAGCTCAGGCTGAACATGGTGAGATCAGAGGTGCTGCTGCTCTCTGAATTATTCCCTTGTCTCCTCCACAGTAATTGTGCAGAACCACCTGGCAGAAATTTATAATTCTGTAAGCTTTGAAGAGAACTGTTTTCCAGACATTCTTTTGCTCCTCAGTAACTCAAGGGAATCACGAGCTTCAGAGGGGGTTTTGATTTGCTCTGCTAACTCTTGAGGGCCTCCAGAGTGCTGGTGTGAAGTAAAATGCTCAAAGGACTCTTGCTGGAGTAAATTCTCATTTGTTTCAGGCAGTATCTGGCTGTGGTATTTAAAGACAAACCACTGGAGATCTGGGATGTCAGAACTTGCACTCTGCTCAGAGAAATGTCTAAAAACTTCCCTACAGCCACTGCTTTGGTAAGGAATAAATTCTGTTACTTTTTAATAAATGTGATACATTGAAATAATATAAAATCTTTGAACAATTTTGCAGCAAGTGTTACTGTAGCTGTAGCATATACAGATAAATGCTTTAACATTTCATCTGCCACCAAATGGAGGCAGGGAAAACGAGTTTATGGTGAAGAAATCTGCTCTGCCCCTTGGGTGATGGAGGGAGGTATTACAGAAAGCAGCCTTCTTGGAAATCAGGGAGTAAACCTTTGTCTCTTCCATTTTCCTGGGCCCTTTCCCACAGGAGTGGTCACCTTCCCATAACCTGAAAAGCCTGAGGAAGAAGCAGCTGGCAGCCAGGGAGGCCATGGCCCGGCAGACAGTGGCATCAGACACTGAGGTCAGCAGCGTGGAGTCCTCTGTGATCAGGTATCCCTCCTCCTGATGCAATCCTCTGCTACAGCTGGTGTTCTTTTTGCACCATGTGCCATTTTCCTAATGAAAAGAATAGTTTGGAACTGGTTCTTGAGTACATAGCAGGCAAAACAACTGTGTGGGCCTCCCTTTAGTTTTTATATGTGGGACTTTGATGTCCCTGTTTCTCTCACGTGTGTCTGTGGCAGTCCATTGGTTACCTGGTTCTTTAAGTAAAACTCTTATTTGCCCTTGGACATTTGCACAAGAGTGGAACTAATAAGTAGTTAACTGTTAGATAAAGTGTTTAGAAGGATATATGCTTTTTTTTTGTGATGTTTCTGTGCATTAGGTAGAATTTGTCTTGCAATTCTGATTTCAAGAAAGAAATAATTGTGTCTCATGATGTTCTTTTTAAAGCTTGCTGCAGGAAGCTGAAAGTAAATCAGAGCTGAGCCAGAACATCTCTGCCAGAGAGCACTTTGTGTTTACAGGGGCTGATGGGCAGGTTTATCATCTCACAGTAGAGGGAAACTCAGTAAAAGACAGTGCAAGAATTCCTCCAGATGTGAGTTCCAATTTTTCTATATCATTGATGCTTTAATTTTTTGCTTAGCTTTGATTGCCATAAAATAATCAGGAATAAGCTTTGTAGCAGCAAGTGGTCAGTAATATAGTACTTTGAAAGCTGAAATATGAATTCAAACTTAGAAACTGATAGCAATTCTGTTTTCACAGTCTTATATACAATTTTTCCTGTTTTAACTAAGTAGAGTTTGGTCTGTCATCTTGTATAATTTTTAAATGAATACCAATGTTGAAATATTTATTCATATGTTTGAGTCTATTAATCACAAGATATTTTTCTGCTTTTTAAAATATTTTCAGGGAAGTATGGGTAGCATTACTTGTATTGCCTGGAAAGGGGATATCCTGGTTCTTGGAGATGTTGATGGAAACTTAAACTTCTGGGATTTGAAAGCTAGAGTATCCAGGTATGAATGCAAATGAAGTCTGTCCTACATGAGATGATGAGTATTAGCATGTGGAATGCTTTCATCCTTCCTCGTTTTTGTTCTTCACTATAAGGAAAAATGCAAGTATTTTGAAATAAAAATTCAGAAAATCTCTACTGTGTCGCAGTTCCCTACATTTAATCTCTTGTGTTTTCAGAAGAATTAACATTTAATCAAGGTTTTAAAAACAGCTAGATCTTTTTTTTTTACATTAAACCTGCAATGGCTTCTGGTATAACATTAGCTACTGTAGTGTTTATTCCAAGCATTTCATCATTTTAGTTTAATAAATTCATAATCTAGACATCCATTTGTGTGTGCATATACAGAGAGATTGTTCTCCTCTTCAGTCTGTGCAATACCAGGATCTGAAAAGTTGCTGGAACGGATTCAATTTCCTCCAATATTGAGTATGGAATGATGGATCCAAGTCTTGTCTTTCCTTAGGGGGATTCCTACACACCGGAGCTGGGTGAGAAAAATACGGTTTGCCCCAGGGAAAGGCAATCAAAAACTTCTTGCAATGTACAACGATGGGGCAGAGATTTGGGATTCAAAAGAGGTAAGTGGCAGTGGGTTTGATAGGCACTGCTCTTCAAAGGCCACACCTCACCTCTGAAAACCAGGATGGGTGAGGGATTAACTTTTACTGAGTCAGTTGTATGATAAAGTCATATGGCTCTTCTCAGAAGACTTTAACTCCCTAGAAAGCCTCTCTGAGCTGCCAGCAATGAGAAGTGTCCTCCACTCTTAAAGCTGACCAAGCCTGAGATCCTCTTTGCCATCTTCTTGTAGTTGTTTTGGGGCAGACCTTCAAAATTTAAGGGAGGGTCCCCAATCTGAGACTTTAATCTCAGGAGATTGCTTCCAGTGCAGGTTTCTCTGTATGGTCAATAGATTTAATGTGTTAGGGAATACCAGAAAACCAGACACTTGTTCATTAATATTGTCTAGCTTCTCTTCTTACTCAGAAACTCTTGTAGTTACGTTCACAAAGCTTCTGGGGTTTGCTTTGTGGGACTTTCAGGGATTAGAGTACCATAGGGAGGGAAATATAACTGTACTGTTTTAACTTAGCCCCCTGAATAAGTTCAGGGTATGTAACAGGAATTTTAATTTTTTTCCTGTTCACTTTGTAATGAGCACCAGCTCCAAACTCAGACACTTAATTAGTGCAATATGAAACTCCACTGATGATAAGAATGGACAGCAGATATGAACAACTACTGTGAATTATATAAGCAGAGTGGGATATTACCCAATGAATCTCTCCTTGAAGAACATTTGCATAGTTTTGATGCCACAAGATACACCTCCTGTAGCTGTTCCCTCTATTTTTTTTTTTCTAGGATAAAGGAGTTTCCTACTTGAAAGCATTTTAAATTAAATTCACATTTTCACTCAAAAGTCTTTCAGAGTATCTGTAGTAATATTTTATAGTCTCAGTTCTATTATACATCTAATCCTGTCCTGTTAGAAAAGATAACAAAAAGGCAGCTGTGCACTATGCTCAAAAGGATTTTTTTCTCAGCTCTAAATTGGGAAATAGTATTGTTCCAGGGCAACTATGTGACCTACTCCAAGGTTTCTAAATTCCCTACTCTCCAGAAAAGCCCATTATTGATATGATTCATGACTAACTTCACCTTTCATCATGAATTTTATGCTGTGCCTCCTGGGTGTGTGACACAGCCTCACACGGGGTGATGGAGAGGCTGCTAAAAATAAAAAATAACTGCACTTCTGCAGGTACAAATGGTGAGCAGTTTAAGAAGTGGGAGAAATGTGAATTTCCGGATCCTGGATGTGGACTGGTGCACGTCAGACAAAGTGGTGCTGGCATCAGATGATGGATGCATCCGAGTGCTGGACTTATCCATGAAGCCCTCGTGTTTCAGGATGGATGAACAGGATTTAATAGGTATGCTCATGTCTTTTTTGCTGTCCACTGCTTGATGCTTCTGCTCTCCTGTTTGGAAAGTGGAGCTCAGCACTTCTGGTAGAACAGGGAATTGGCACATGTGGAGATTTTGATGCCTTTCCACTGCTTTTCATATAGATACAGGTAATTTTGTTATGCTTAGGTCATATGCATGGGGTTTTTAATACAAGTTTAATCTCCTAAATAGTGTATACTTTTTAATAACTTAATTGAAATATAAATGAGCAAAATAAGAGCTTTTTTTACAGATATCTTGCAAATTGACTTAAAAAGCATTGGCACATCAATTAGGTATCAGTACCTTCATCACTGATACTGATTACATGATTTTGAAACATTTCTTGATGTGTGAAAATGTATTTTTTTATTTTTTCCAGGTGATTGTAGACTGATTCTTTGCTTTTCAAACTGATATTTAAAATATCAATATTAGTGCTATTTGCCTTTTTAGCCATATGTTTAAGAAGAGAATTTAAATATTTAACTAGTTAACTAAGCTACACTTTTTGTATTTATTATTATTTTTTGTATTTATTATTTATTTGGTGTTCCAAATAACTCTTCTTGTTGTTGCCTTTTGAGTCAATCCCACCTTTACTCACACAATTTCCTTAAACAACCCAGTGGATTCTAAGACATATGTCATAAACTGTGATGTGGGGAGCTGTGGTTTATTTGAGGAAACATGTAATTCATCACAGCCATTTCTGCTATGAAAGGAGTGTTCTGCAATATTAAATTATAAAAATGACTGTTGTAAATGCAAACCCACTGAAATGAGGCTGTGCCAGCCTGTGATTGAGCTGTCCTTCTGCCTCTGCTCCGTGCTAATGTTTTAATTACCAAATCACATTTACAAGAGCCCTACATCACTCAGTGCACACCAAGTGCAGGGAATTGTGAATATTTAATAATGGAGCTGGCTTTGGTACTTGTTTCACTCCTCAGTCACTGGGTAACATTTACTGCCTGTCACCCACACCTTGCACTAAGCACAGACTTACTGACTTTTACATCTGTGTGCCAGCACTTAATGTATCATTTTTATCTTACTAAACTTCCCACCATCCCTTCCAGCTGATGGGGTTTGATCCTTGTACTGTAGGAATTAGGAGGAAAAAGCAAAACTAAGCATGCTTTATGATATATTTGGTATAGCTTTAATTACTTCATGCCCATGTAGTAGCAATAATCAGTGTATGCCAAAGCCAGCATAATGCATTCCAGGAGTCTGTGGCAAAATTCACATATGGAATGTCCTGAAATTCTCATTTGGGCATGGTTGATAACCCTGTACCTTCTATGAAATGTTTTTGTTTGAGTGTAGTGATGAGCTTTTATGTGCAGGAGCCTGTGCTGGGTGTGTGAAAACACTTTTATTTATGATTTTCCTGGTGCTTGCAAACAAGCTGGGACAATTTTTGGGTGTACATTTTCTGTGGTACATTTTCTGATCAATGACCACACAGCATTATTGCACATGACCCTCTGGACAATGAATCTTTTCCTTTTGTTTCAGAACCTGTCTGGTGTCCCTACCTGCTTGTTCCAAGGGCTTCATTAACTTTGAAAGCATTCCTGCTGCATCAACCGTGGGATGAGAAATATTCTCTAGATATTATGAACATGTAAGAGCAAATATATATCTATGTATAACATATTATTATTTTTCAAAGCCTACAGCTTTTGTTATGCAAATAACTGTTTCCTTGCTCTTGGGGACAGTCAAAATATAATTAGTTCACTATTTATTACTAAAGTAATAAATAGATAAGGCTCTAAGGTCAGGTATTTCTTCTGGCTTTCAGTAGCACCTGGCTATTAAAAAATGCAGTCTGCTTTAAATCCTGACAATATTTTTATGGCATTATATTCCTTCTGAGAAAAATCTTGTTCTTTTTGTTCTAGAAGTTAATGCAGCTGTCAGAGTTGTTCCTAAAGTGTAACTGCAAGTGATATTCAGATATCCTCATAGACCTGTCTGTACTCACATTATCATAGGAGCAATTTCTGTGTCCTGGATTGGCTCATGGTCACACAATAATACTCTAGGCATTTCCATTTTTATTAATTTTAAGGTTAATGAAAAAAAGAAAAATGGGAAAAGAAAGACTGGCACTGATTCTGAGGTTCAATGGAAGCAAACTCAAACCTTTCACTGCTGTTTTGGAGCTGGTAACTGGATAGAGAATCCTGCATGAATGGCTTACCAAAAGAATGTGAAAGATTGTTTCCGTTTATGTGCTTGTGTTTTTTCTCCTACTCTTCCACTTCAGATAATTCAGATAATTCTGTCCTTTTGGTAATGTAGAAAACCTCTATTTTCCTTTTTCTTTTTTTTTAAATACAGTGATTATCCAGAGAACGAAAATGTTAAAAACCTTCTTCAAGAGCAGTTGAATTCATTGTCCAAGTAAGAATCTTATTATTATTACTTGTGTAAGGGATGAAATTCTGAGATGGCAAAAAATCTGAAGTTTGTGGAAATTCACAAAATAAAAAGTTTTAATTAAAAAAACAAGTTATTTTTTATGTAATTTTAATGTAATTTTAAACTTGGTGCTTTAAAGGTACTGGTAGTGTCAGTACATGATTTGCAACTGACCTGTGAGCTTTTGGAATGTTTTAAGCAGGACTTCTCAGGGATTTAGGTGTTCTTTATGCTGATCCACACTGCACTGGACACTGCTGCTTACATACTCCAAGGTTTGTTAGGATATTTGAGCTTTGAGAAAAAAAGATGATTCTCAAATTCTTTTTTGAAGATATAATTCAAGAGTAATGTTGATGCACATTGGTCTATTTACACAGAAAACAGATTTTGACATTGAATTTAAACCTTGAAAATTATAGTTTAAGCTAGTAAAGAGACAATTTTGTCCATTTTCCTTTTGTCCTTTTGTGTAATAGGATGGAAAAAGTAGCAGCCTATTTTTATCCACTCTGAAACACCTGTGGAAAACCTAAATTCATGCACGTGCATCCCTTCTGCTCTGACACTACATAGCTGCAAGATTATTTGTATCTGAATTAATACTGTAATTAGTAGAATTACTGCAGACTAATTGGCAGCTTTGCATACACCCTGGTGGTGGTTCCCTATATTGCAAGGGTAAAAGTTCCTCATGGACTCACTGCATTTGCCTCTGGAGATCAGTTATATTTCAAATTATATACAATTCTTGTTGTAATTGTTTTCATAGATGCATTTTTTCATTTCAGAAAAGAAATTGTGTATTTTGGGGATTGATCTTTTCAGTTTGTGATATATCCTATTTGTCCTCACAACAACCAAACAAAAAACCCTACCCAGCATTTTACAGATTCTTTAACACTTTCTCTTTTGCAGTGACATAAAGAAACTTCTGCTTGATCCAGATTTTACTCTCCTGCAGAGATGTCTCCTGGTTGCCAGGTAGTAGAGATTCAGACAAACACAGGAAGTGCTTCCTAGGAAAATCTTGATGTTATTATTGTGCAGGAAGGAGCTGAATTTAGGAACTCACCCAGTTGTCCTTCAATTTAGCACAGTTTACTTATGGGTAACAATTTACTTTGTTACCCATATAGCAGAGTGGGTTTGGGACCAAAATGGAAATGTTACCTCACTGGAACAGTTTTATTTGCTTGCTGGATACAAGGAACTTCCCTCAGTCTTGGTGGCACTTTTATAACTGCAGTTCTGGCAGCCACATCACCTGTAGTTGTTCATGGCCCAAAATGTCACTCAGAACTTCACAATAGTTCTGTACAAACAGGGGAGGGCCTGGGGTTCATTTCAAGTGTATTTGTTCTGTGTGGTTCAACTGAGCCAATTTTAGTGTGTCTGTATTCAGAGATGGTTTTCAAACTTGGTAACTTGTGGTTGAAAGAGAATATCAGTGACTAAGGGTAAAATAATAATAATAAATATCAATATCCACGTATTTCTATGTTGAACATTCCTGGAGTTCAATTGCTGTTGCAGCTTACCTTGCTGAATGCCATTCCATAATCTTCTCTCAGAGCTTGTCCCACTGATAATGCAAAGTACTTGTGTTGACCACAGGAATGCACAGTCCTTGAGAAAATGAAATATATCATATTTTTATGTGGTGTATGGAAAAATACAAACCAGTTTCACATCCTGCTTTTCACCTTCTCAGGCTGTATGGGGACGAATCTGAGCTGCATTTCTGGACTATTGCTGCCCACTATTTGCACAGCTTATGCCAGGAAAAGCCTGCAAAACCAGACACAGCCATCCTTCAAGAGCAGCTGGTTAATCCTCTGGATATATGCTATGATATACTGTGTGAAAATTCTTACTTCCAGGTATGTCAAGGAGTTCAAAACCAAATTTGATAGGAATGTCATCAGCACAATAAACACTCACTTCCCTGTACATATTTCACTTTTATTAGTAGCGTGTCAGTCTGGATTACAACATTCTTGGTACTTGAAAATAGAGGCTGTTCCAAAAACTGACAAGATATTTACATATCTTTTAAGTGCCTGGTTTTATTTCTTATGGTAGGCTTACATTTAAAATATTTTTCCTTCTTTGTCCAGAAATTCCAGCTGGAAAGGGTAAATCTCCAGGAAGTGAAGAGATCAACATATGATCATACCAGGAAATGTGCTGATCAACTTCTTCTCTTGGGCCAGGTTTGTGGGTAATATTTGAATTTTTTATTCTTCTTCCCTGTCTGTTTCATGTACTTAACCTATACAAGGAAAGCTTTTTCTAACTTTATTTATTTCCTGCTTGTATGAACCCAGTGCAGAGGTTTTGCATTCTTGTGTTAAGTTCATGATGGGTTTTCAGTGCTGTCCTTATTGCAAGTGTCCCATTGAAACAGAATCTTGGTCATTACTAGATGGGGAGATGTTTTTGTAGCCTGTTTTAGAGTAATTTCATTGTTATTTGTTCCATGTCTTAAAAAGGGTAAAAATAGAACAGCTTTTACACAAAATTAATATCTTGTGGTCAAAGTTGCATGTTTTTTCTCTTGCCAGACTGACAGAGCAGTGCAACTGCTGCTAGAAACCAGTTCAGAGAATGCACATTATTACTGTGATTCACTCAAAGCTTGCCTGGTCACCACTGTCACCTCATCAGGGCCATCTCAGAGCACCATTAAACTGGTGGCAACCAACATGATAGCCAATGGAAAGCTTGCAGGTGAAATCTCTCTCTTTGCTTGTAAACTGATAATTGTCATCATTTTTTCTTATCATTTTCCCAGTGGAAATAGGAGTGAATCCTGCTGGGACAGATCTGACATGTTGCATGTGCTGGAGTAGACACTACATAGAGTAATTAACATAAAAATTATCAGTAACTGAGTTATAAAATCTAGCTTGTCTTGATATATTTTCACTGGAAAACGTACTTGTGGAGTAAATCTTTTAGCAGTTGTTTGCGCAAAAAGCTGAGTGCAAAATTTGTATTTTCCACTTTTCTAAATAAAGAACTAACTAAAATTTGGTCTCGTGTTCTGAAACATGAAATAGGGATTTAGTCTCCTTTTCAGTTCAGTACTTTTTTCATAATATGTGTTTTCTTACAAGTACAAGTTAATGTTGCTTAATGCAAGAGCTGAAACATAACTGAAATATTTCAGTTATAACCATATCACTGAAATACTCAGACATGCCAAGAAACTTAAAAGTTTGTACTTGCCTGGAAAAACTTCTTTCCACTCTATAGACTGTTAATAATTGCACTGTGGGCAACATTAAATTAAAATAAAGAACTACCTATGAAATCTATTTATTTAATTTACAAAGATCACCATATCTTTCTGATGAGAAGTCCTGTGAACCCCTAAATCTGTGTTGAGAACAAAGATAAACGAGAGCTTTGTGTGGCCTCTGTAGCCCAGAACAAAGATGCAATAACTGGCGCCCAGGTTATACTCAGAGCAGTCTCAACATTTTCATGTGCTGAGGATATGGAAATCCTTCTCCACACTTAGATAGCAACTCTTTTTCCCCTGGATTTCCTGACTGGAGTGCATTTTTGTGTTCCAGAGGGGGTGCAGCTGCTGTGTCTGATTGACAAGGCCGCAGATGCCTGTCGCTACCTGCAGACCTACGGCGAGTGGAACCGTGCAGCGTGGCTGGCCAAGGTGTGCAATTCCTCACTTCCCAGGCTGCTAACACCAGCCACCTGCTTAGCATCTGTGCTTAGGAAGGCTGGGGAGGTGCTGAAGTTCCCTAGATAACTGAAACATCAATTAGAAATACTGTTCAGCTACGAGAAGCCAGTCCATTCAATCAGCGCTGGCAGATTCTTCAGCCTTCTGACCACACAGGTCTGCCCTCCTTGTCCACATTACAGGATTGGGGCCTAAAAAGCCTTGGAATACTCAATTCCCTAATTTTTCAGCAGTTTGGGAAAGGTCCATATAGCTGCAGCAGTATAAAGTTGGTAATAAACTACAAAACCCACTCCTGGATGTGGGTAAGTAACGGGGCAGTGACTTTGTGCTGAGCTCTGTAATGTGCGAGGTGCTTTCAAAATTACCAGCACCCACATAAATTTGTATCACCTTCTGGTTTGGTGTGCAGTCTTAATTACAGTGAAATTACCCAGACATAGCATTAATTCTCCACATTTTAAATGGGCAGGAGTTGTAAGGATTTTTCAGGGTCTCTTAAGTAAAGTTTCTGTTATGTTTCCTGAAGAAAGAATGGAAAAAGTTGTACTTAGATTTCCTAAATGAGTGAACGCTGCTTTTCAGAAAAATAAAGGTGTTTTTTGTCCTTAAGTCTTCAGTAAAGGATGAAGAGTAACTTCTTGATTTAGAAAAACTTTAGAACAGCTTGGGGTAAAAATGATGTTAATCTCCTGTAAAAATGGAGCGCCTCAAGCGAAGTGTTTTTGTACAGAGATATCTCTGCATTTCCTTAATGCTGTATTAATTCAAGGAGTATGCATGCTTTTTATTAAAAAAAGGCTGGTTTCAGGTGCTTTTGCTGCTGCCCTGGGGAGGATGCAGCAGGAGCAGAGGGCAGGGGGTGTGTGGCAGCTGGCTCAGGCTGTGCTGTGCCCGCAGGTGCGGCTGAGCCCGGAGGAGTGTGCGGACGTGCTGCGCCGCTGGATCGACCACCTCTGCTCCCCACAGGTCAACCAGAAATCCAAGGCCATCCTCGTGCTCCTGTCTCTTGGCTGCTTCACAAAAGTTGCAGAGATGTTGCACAGGTAAAGGTGAAACGGCACAACCTGTGTTTTCTCTTGTCCACGCTTACTTCTGACATTTATTTCTGTTTTATTGTGTTTTTCTTTAATTAATTTTAACCAACTGGCATTTCATTTTACTGCAGGCTTTAAGATTGCCAGCACCAAGCAGTAATGATTTATAGTATCTGTGATTTTTTCTGAGTAACTTCAGGCCTGATCTTTCAGAAAAATTTATAGCAAGTGTCCGTTCTTGAGTGTAAGGAGGAAGAGGAGATATAAAAAAGATTTAGAAAGCCTCTCTGGAAGTGTTTTGGTGTGATGTCCTGGAATACTTTTCTGGTTTGTATTCTAACAAATTATTCTCTTTTTTTCCTCCCATTTAACAGTATGAGGTACTTTGATAGAGCAGCTTTATTTGTAGAAGCTTGTCTGCAGTACGGAGCGTTTGAAGTTAATGATGATACAAATATCCTTTTTCTGAAATCCAGTCCTTGCTCTCTAAATCTTCACATCTGACCTGGTGTTCTGGAAAGCTGAGCAGTGGCACAAACTTTTGTGTTATATACTATAAATAATAATGCATATGTAAATAATACCTGATCCTGTTCTATGGAGGCATCAGCCTGTAAATAATAAATTCCACTAATAAGTCCTGTAGAAAACTTCAGGCCTAATTAATGAAAAAATCTTTGTGACATTAAAATTTCTGTTGCAATTGTTGCCATTGTATCATGGTAGGTACTTAAGCATATCTGAAATATGCCTGGTTTAGTTTACAACACTCTGCATGTTGCTTTATAAATACTAATATGAGTTCAAAAGGAGGATTTAAAGCAACTTTTTTTTTTCTTATTTGTGCTGAAAAGTAATGGATTAGTACAACTGGTGGCAATGTTCAGCATTTTCATCTGGGGAGGGCCAAGGAGTGGGGAAGAAAGGATTCTGAGTTTCATTTTGCTATTTATTTGTGTTTTCCTTAATGCTTCATTTACATAAATTGATCCATGCCGTGTATGCAGATTATGCCAGAAGCCTGAAGCTCCTGGGCTTTAAGGAAGGAGCTGCTCTCTTTGCCTCCAAAGCAGGAGAAAGTGGGAAGGAGCTTCTGAGTGAGCTCAAACAGCCAAAGGAGGAGGTGACCCAGGAGTGAGAATTCCATGTTTGTGAGGTGCTCTGGCAGGCTGGGATTCCACTGGGGAAAATACACTTTTCTCTTGAATCACTGTAATAGCTGATCTGTGTGATTTGAGCAAATACTGTTAAATGTGTTCGGAGTCAGGACTAAGAACTGTGGTGTTGCCTTTTGTTAAATTTGTCTTCACTTTCACAAGAGGGGAAAGAAGCTTGTGATAAAATTATACAATAATATTTCCACTTTTTCAACTGTAACAGGAATTAAATTTAAAAATGTTCTGAAAGAGTTCTATACCTGTGAAAAAGTCTGGTCCATTTACTTCTAAAAATCAAATCTTAATAGAACATCAATGCTGTTGTATTTATATGTAAAAATGATTGAGTCTGTACTGTAAAAATATAAATATATTTAAAAATAAATAGAGATCACAAAGCACACAGTTCTTTCCTGGAACATCATGTTTTTTCAGTCCAACTTCTTGTTTAAAATTACTGTTATTTTAAATCAATTTACTGTATTGTTATTTCCCTAACTGCCTGGGATGGAATCTTTAACAGGTTCACTTAAAAATGTTGCTCTCCTAACATTCCAGAAATCCATGGAACATCACTTTTTTGGTTAAGGGATTGTTATATTCCATTTTATTTTCAAGTGTGCACTCCCTGCACCCCCTGGGGACTGAATTCTGCCTGCCAAAGGATGGGAGAAGGTTTTACCAGCAGAGCAGCAGGGCCAGGACACTGCTGGTGCTGTCCTCAGTCACTGTTTTGTTATTGAATGTCTGATTAACAAAAGGTGAAAATAGCATTGTGCAAAGCCCCAACAATGGCTTTTTCACAAAATGCTTCTCCTGCTAACATATCTTATGGTCCACATACGCAAGGATGCCACCAAAAAACCTCTTCTCTGATTTTTTGCCAGCATTTCAGTATTTCAGTACTTGTTTGTGTTATTATTTCTGATGTCAGATGTGTCTTTCCTGTGTATTACTGATAAGAAATTTCACAGCTGAGGAGTGGGTGCTGATGGTACATTGCAAACTGAAGACTGGGGCATTTAGACTAAAAACCCAAGTTCCCATTTTTCCCAGCTTGTTGGAGCTACTGAAGTTGAGTCTCTTGCTGTGAAAAGAATCCTGTAAAATGTCTCTCATTTGAATATAATTTTTGTGTTGTCTACTTGCAGTAAGAGTGCATTGGATTTTCTTTTTGTTCAAGGATTTGTGGATATGTATTGGGAACTCCCATCAGCTTTGGGGCATCTCCAGCTCCAGAAAACTTTTGGTTCAAATCTTAAATAATATTTCTGGTAAAATTGGAAAGGGTGGATTGTTCAAGTCTTTTTGAATACAAACTGAAAAAGGGAGTTTCATCATTCTAAGCAGAAAAGTAGGAGTTAGAGCTGCAATGTGTTGGATTTGTTCTTGCCACATCTTACATAAATAACCATAAAATACCTTTTGTTCAGTGTATTGTGAACTGTTCTTATGTTGTTGCTTTAGCTTGGGAAAACAAATACACAAGGAAATTTGCCTTAAGTATTACATAAGCAACAGAATTAATCAAAATTAACTGTAATTAGCAGTGGCATTCTGGCTCACACTGACTGCCACAGCTCTGCTCAATCCCTGCTCCTGCTTTTGTGGCAGCCCTGGTGGACAAGGCTCCCACAGAGCTGTGAGCACACCCAAAGCTGTTCTTTGTCAGTGACTCTCTGAAATAAATCTACTTCAGTGTACACTTGGATTTATAATTCTGATGGGTTTTTTTTAAAAAATGAACCCAACATACTGCAAAGGCCTTTTATTACTGAATGTTTCTATAAACTTTTAAGTGTGCAGTTTGCAGGATACTTTGTGGCATTCCCAACTGGAACCTTCATGAGGAAAATAGAGTGTAATAGTTATTGAAAAGTTTATTTAGATAATATTGCAGTCTCATTACAATAATAAAAATATTTTTAAAATCTCTTTTGTGTCTTGATTTAATACAATCCCTGTTGCCCTGGGATGGAGTGCTGCTTGTGCAACTGTTGTCATTTTGCCTTCTGGACAGGAACAATGCTCAGGGCTGGGTTTAATAGAGGAAGTGATTATCCTTTGTACATCTGAGTCACGTTTTTCATATTAGTTCTAATGAAACTTTGTGTTTGAGCAGTATTAATTTCCAGGCTTTAGCAGCAAACATAAAATTTGTGTGGGTTACATTAGGGCAGGACACGGTCTGCACATCCTGAGTTCTGAAAAGCACAGAAATAAGTGATGAAAGAAACCCCCTCCCTTTCTGTCTCACAACCTAGAAAGTGAACTGAAGGAATTTTTAAAATAAATATGATTTTAACTCCTTTAAACCCCTTTGAGAATTCCTTCCTCGAAGCACTGTGAATACTGCAGTTTATAATCTGCATTTTGAAGCTTCTGTCAGCAGTGAAGCCATGACTCTGGAACCTGTGTTTGACCATCCTTGGCACTGAGGAAATGCTAAAATTGTGTTTGCTGGTCAATATCCAGAGATTCTTCTTGCATTTGTATTAATTAGCTGGAATGTTTCATTAGCAGAGCAGAGTACTCAGTAACTGTTTAGAGATTCTTTTGCAAAAGGCCAGGGGCATTGGAAATAAGGAAGTTTTTGGGCATTCAGGTTGTCTAGATGAGGAACTTAGAGATGGAGAAAATCTTGCAGCCAACTAGTGCTGGTTACCCCTCTCCTTGTTTTATATGAATAATTTTGGCCTTCCATGATCAACAACAAAAAACCAAAAAATCCCAAAAAAGCCTAAGATTGAGTCTGCAGGGATGCATAATTGTCCTCATTTCAGTGCAGCATCTGAAATTTGTCCATCTCTGGAGCTCAGTCTGTCCCACAGCAGTTTCTCTCCATGTCTGTGCTCACATTCCACTGGTGGTTGTACAACCTGAGGGAAGCTTATGGTGAATATTGTCATGGGACTCCTTTGGCAGAGCTGAATTTTAAAAAATGGGCTGATTTCTTTTCAGTTCTTGATGTGATTCTTAAAAAAAGTCCCAAATATTTCACTTTTATGATAACAGATTTACTTATTCTGTCAGTGAAATGTCTAGAAAATGCTCTTTCAGCTTAGCTTCAGTAAAGGCAGGCCCTAATTAGAGTTTTAATTGGATCACAGTGTGCTTTACAATAAAGGCAGCCTGTAAATTAAACATTGACTAACAATGTCTAAAATTGCCAAACTTGGGTCAGTTTCTGAAGTACTTCTCAGGAAATTCAGTTTAATGGTGTGTGGATGTGTTTATATACACACATATACATAGAATTGATTCAGGGGGAATAATTAGGGAAAATGACAACACAAAATACTTGATTGCAGTGTAAAAACGAATAGTGCTATACTGCAAATTATTTATCATTTGCTTTCATTAAAATGCAGTCTGCCAGTTTAGAGACACTGCAGCCAGAGAGAGGCATTTATTATACATCAAGAAACCTGGCCCAGAGTGTTGATGTTGAAAGTCTGAGCAAATAATCTGAGAGATCATTGGTGCAGCTGACTCTGGAGACAGAAAATGAGGACAATCACATATTCTTCAGTGGGGAATGGATTTGGTTTGGATGATCACTTGCTGCCCAAAATTGTGTTCTAAAAGTTCAACTAAAAATTTAATTGCTGGGGAGAAGGAGAATAGTAGTAGCTTACAAACGAGTAGGGTTTGAGTTTTTTAAATATTTATTTATTTATTTCTCAGAATAATTCATCACAACTTTGATGTTTATGTGAACCATTCATTAATGAGTTCAGGGTGAAAAAACTTATACCCAGAGATCCAAGCAGTGACATAAAATTCTTTAATGAGACTAATACTGACCCACTGATATGTTTGAGTTGGGAATTCTGATAGTAAATTGTTCAGTTTCTACTTAGACACTGAATATGAGGAAGGGAAAAGATAAGAATGAAGAAAAGTAAGGATGGGGAACGAGTTATTTCTTTCCCCATCCTTATTTTTATTAAGAAACCTTATTAAAAGTCTTCTGTAGGGATGGGAGAACGGCAGAACAAAGCCAGGAGGTGGATGGATGCTGCTGAGGTGTTTGCAGATACTCACTTGGGCAAAAGCATTTTGTTTAAAAGTGACAGCTTTAATACAGGGTATTCACAGAGGGGTTCAGCAGAGCTGTGTTCTCACCACTCCAAAGGCTGGAGTACTGAAAGATTAAATTGCAAAGTCAATATCTGTTCATTTCCCAAGCTGATTTCAATTCTTTTCCAACTTCACACCCCCTTGCACGAGTTAGTGGCGTGTTGTCATTGCTTTGTGAGGCTGGAATCTCACAGTTGCCTCCCGGGCAAAGTGCATTTTGTCCACTCCTGTTGATTCCAGGGGAAAAGAAACACCTTAAAAACCTGAAATTAATTTTTTTAGAAGCAGACTGGTGGATTTGGACTCATTGAAGTTCTTTCCTGTGGAAGGACAGTGCAAACTTTCTTTTCAGATCCTGCCTTCCCTAAAGATGGGCAGAGCTTGGCAGAAAATGCAGTCAGAATTTGCTGTCCATGTGCAAAGTGCTTTCCCCTCTCTCATATTTTGCTCCTTAAATCAAAAGGCAACATCCCCCTCTTGAAACGTGCCTGGTTTCTGAAGAGTATTTATTATGTGTAGTGAATCAAGCCCTCTTACCAAAGTGCATCCTCACAACTCAACTGACAATCGAAGCGATTTCCTGCAAATTTTAACAGTAACAAATGGGCTGGAGTTGCATGAACACAGCCTGTTCTAAAAATGGATTATCAGAAAGCTCCCAGCCTCCTGTAACAGAGAACTCTGCCCTGTTCTCTCTTGTTCTCTTGCCTCCTCGGCCCATCTGAAGAAAATGTCATGAGCTGGGTGTGGAATGACCAATTAAAAGGGGAAATACAGGAAAGGGTAAAAATTAACATCCAGGTGGAAGTCACAGGCACACTTTGAAGGATTACAGTTGACCCCTCATCCATCTGATTCCATCTGCTCTGGCAGTATTAAAAAAAACCCTTAACCCTACCCTTTTGTAAGCTATTATTATTCTCCTTCTCCCCAGCAATTAAAATTTTAGTTGAACTTTTAGAACACAATTTTGGACAGCAAGTGATCATCCAAACCAAATCCATTCCCCACTGAAGAATCTGTGATTGTCCTCATTTTCTGTTTCCAGAGTGAGCTGCACCAAAAATTATCTCTGGCAGAATAAAAACAGAAAACATGGCAAATGTAGCTGAAATAGAGCATCTAGATTTTTAGTTGTTAAAGTTGGGGTTTTTTATAAATTCTAGAATTTCATTGTGTTTAACTTGCTGTTAGTGTGGGCCTTTTCTGTTTTGAGATTTAAAATGGCTTTCTGGCTTGGTTGTAATGATTTGGAAGAAAAGGCAGAGTGTGGATCCTCAAAGGAGGGAAGCAGCACATTTAAAATGCAGTCACAGAAGGTAAGTGATAAGTTTATTTCAGTCTTAAAAATCCTAGAGAAGCAATTCCAATTAGATGATACTGGGTTGATTTCCATGCTGTTCACTGAAATTGTTAATAGCTTAAACTTCCCCCTCCACCTTCCTGTTTTCTCCTCCTTCCCTGCAAGTGCAGCACCCAAAGGAGGGATTGTGGATGATGGGAGCAGCTCATGAGCAGATGCTGCAGGGGAAGCCAAAGTTCCTGTCAGACCAAACTCAGCAGGTGCTGAAGGCAAGGCTGTTAAATACTTCTCCAATGTGACTTTCTTGGCCCAGCTTCAAGGTTTTTTTTCTGGAAATCACATTCCCAAGTTGAAAATACTTTTTTTCTCCATGTCATTGTCACAGCTACTTCATTTAGGAAATGGTGGCTGAGGTCAGGAAGGTTCCCCCTGGCAAAGCCTGATTCTGGGGCTGCTTTCCAGAGGTTTATTGAGTGATAGTGTCATACATTGGGCAAAACAGGTGCCAACAGGTGGTTTAAAAAAATGCAGTGTTATTACTTTTCACCCTGGTGTAGCAGGAGATAATAGAGTTATATTAGACTTGTCTGGCTTTTATTTCACTTGCTGTAACTAATAAAAAGCTACAGGCAGCAAATTTCAGTTGCAAAAAAAGTTGTTCTGCTTTTTCTTTTTTTTTTTTTTTTTTTTTTTTTTTTTTTTTTTTTTTTTTTGTGTGTGTGTGTGTGTGTGTGTGGTCATTTCTTCAAACTGGTCTCATATTTATGACCCTACTGAGTAAATCTTTTATTCCTCTGCTTTTGGAATCCAACCACAGGCTCCTGAATAATGGTGTAATTTGGTGACCCTTTGGAAATACTTTTTTCTAGCATTGTTTTTGAGCTTTTGTACCCGCATTTCTTTTTACCCTTTTGGTTTCTGTCTTTAGTAATGCTTTATATAAGAGGCAAATTCATCTGGTGTTTTATGTAAAGTGCAGGACCAGCTATTTCAGAAAGTTTTGAGCTTGTCCAGAGCTCTGTACCTCCTTTCTGGATTTACTGTGTAATTCTTTCGTGTTGCTTCAGCTCCAGCATTTGCTTGTGCTAGGAAAAACCAGCAAGGTTGCTGCTGCAGATGTCATTTTTTCAAGACCAAGCTTTTGGTCTCATCTTCCTGGTTCCTAAATGAGCTTTTTGCTCAGTGGTTTGGTAATCAAATACTTTTCTTTTGCAGAAGAAAATTGCCTTGGGTACACAAGGACATTTATGAACAAATACAAAAATTAAAAAAAAAATCCCACAACAAAAACCCAAACTCCCTCCAAAACAAAAAAAACAACCAACCAAAAAAACCAACATAAACCCCTCCCTCCCCTCAAATATCTGAGTCTTTTCTTTCCTGCTGTGTTCTATTTCAATAATTGCATCTGGATTTTAAGTGGCACCTACAGTACTGGCAATACTGGATCTCAATCCCTGGGTGTTTGCACACAATCCCTCCTAGGACAGCTGATTGATTTGGAATATTTGTTGGCTTGTTTGGAGAGCTTGTTGGCTTGTTTCTTAATTGCCTACAGCACAAAAATTTCATTTCCACAATCTGAAGATTGATTTTCAAGTTGTCAGCATTGATTTTTTGCTTTTTCTATGTTGCACTGCTAAATAGGAGCTGGCACATGCAAAATATTGCACAAACCAGCCCATGTTTCCTACATTTGGGAAAAGAAGGCAGGCATAGCTGTTTTTCCAGGCTGGGAAAAATTGGAGCATTTATCTTTCTCCCTTCCCTCTAGAAAAATAATTCTTGAATCCTTATCAAGCCAAGGAGCCTTTTCTTCCTGACTGTTTCTTCCAGTTCCACTCTGTGGTTTACCTCAGCATCTGCTTTCTTTTTCCACTGTAAAGTTAAGCCTGGCTTTGATTAAAAGGCAGCTGAAAGGCAGATTAATGCAAGGAAAAGCAACCTGGCTAATATGGAAAGAGAGCAGGGAGGGAATTTGTCAGAGATCACCTGGATGTGATGTTTTCTGGTAGCAGCTTTTTCTCCCAGTAGGACCAAGCCAGTGTGGAGGGAGCTTATTCTTATTTTATTCCCCAAACATCTCCTCAAAAAGCCAAGGCACATTCTTTGAACAGAACTGAAATCATCTGTTTATCCTTTCTGACTGCTTTGCAGGCAAATTCCTCAGCCCCAAGATTATTTGCAAAGCCTGTTTTTTTGGGTTTTTTTTTTCCTCTTTCCCATTCCTCCACATTTTCCTGTTGGATGAACTTTTAAAACGTTTCTGTGTTTCTGTGAAACTCCAGAGCTTTGTGATAATATCTTGAATGAATTCAGGGATGTAAATCCCAGGAGGGGCTGAGGGAGCTGGGAAGGGGCTCAGGCTGGAGCAAAGGAGGCTCAGGGGGCCCTGGTGGCTCTGCACAGCTCCCTGCCAGGAGGGGACAGCCGGGGGGGGTCGGGCTCTGCTCACAGGGAACAGGGACAGGAGAGAGGGAACGGCCTCAGGTTACAGCATGGGACATTCAGGTGGGATATTAGGAAAGATTTCTTCACTGAAAGAGTGGCCAGGCACTGGAACAAACTCCCCGGTGGAGTCACCATCCCTGAAAGTGCTCAAAAAACAAGTGGGTGTGGCACTTGGGGACAATCTGGATTAGGGGGCATGGTGGCGTTGAATCAAAAGCTGGACTCGGTTTTGGATGTCTTTCTCCAACCTGAATGATTATATTATTATTTAATTTATTACCATCATTCCTGTTATTTTTATTATCATTACTGTTATCACTATCAGTGTTATCATTATTATAATTTCAGCATTATTGTAATTATCATTATTTTGTCCCTTGCTGTGCTCAGTACCCTGCCATGAGCACTTTCCCTTTCCATCTTAAATTTTCCCTAAAACTCCTGCCCCATCCCCTCGGAGTTAAAAGACCTCACCACAGCGGCTTTAACCCGAGTTATTTCACGGAATAACTCAGTTATTCAGTTTGCAGCTGCTGCAGGAGAGGGCAGCAGAGATCAGCGAATGGAGAGGGTTGGGAACTGAAATCTCGCACAGTGAAATCCCCTCAGCCAAAGGGACCGGGATTTTCTTTCCCTATTTTCAGTCCTGAAGGACTCTCTTTTCTTTCCCTGTTTTCAGTCCTGGCAGCTCCCAGGCAGCACCGAGCAGGAATGATCTCAGATATGGATTTTAGCATCAGCTACAAAAAGCTACAGGACAGGAAAGGAGGGCACTGAGAGTGCCCAATTTTCTTACAAAAGCAGGAGCTCAGGTTGTCACTAAAGGTCACAACCTCACTTCAAATCTGTTCTGATCTGGCAAAAAGGAAATGCTTGAAAATGCATTAATAAATGTGATTTAAATCTTTCGTTTGCATCTAATGCCCAAAAGATGGGGTTTGTTTCAGAATTCGGTTGTGGACAAGTCTGGTTCAGTTTATTTTTGTGCTGAGGGGTTGCCTCTCAATAATTGAGAGTAAAGGGGGTATTTGCTCCCTAGAGAGTGCTGGGAGCAGATCTAATGCACACACAGAAATTGCAAAGTGTTTTCTGTGTAGGAGCAGCAGAAGGAAAATGTTTCTGCATTGACCTGGGGGTCAGAGGATGCTGGTGCCAATAATCCCCCGTGAATTCCTGGGTACCAGCAGAGATCACAGCACCTCATCCTTTGTGTCTGTGTGCAGGAAGAAGAAAGAAGCAGTGAAAAGTTATGACAGGAAAAGTTCTTTCTGCTGGGTTTCAAAGGCATAGCCCTCAGCACCTGCTGGTGTGGGTGTCTCTGCTCAGCAGCAAATTGTTGTCTGTGAATTTTATATGATTTTAGTATGTTTAAGTAAACTAAAAAGCACTGGGAACACAACAGGGAGAGGCACCAGTGCAGTTGGGACAACAGATGTGCTGGAATAATCTTTTATTATTGTTATTGAAACTTTTAACTCTTGCATGAGGCACTAAACTCTCACTGAGGGGATGCCAAACCCCTCAGTGAGATTTCTCTTTCCATGTGCACTTGCCATGGTGCCTAAATTCCTACTTGAGATAATTCTGAGCCCAGAGCAGTTTTAGCTCAGCAGGAAGCAACCTCTGCATTTGCAGCTGGAAAACAAACACAGAAGTGGGTTAAATTTTGTGGTGGAAACATCTGATGTCTTTAAGTAGTGACAAGAGTCCGTGGTGGGGCCAGTTGTTGAGGCCCAGCTCTGCAAAGGACGTGGTTTTGTTAAAAAAAAAAAACCCAAAAACAAAAACAAAAACAAAAACAAAAAAAAAAAAAAAAAAACCAAAAAAAAAAACCAAAAAAACAAACAAAAAAAAAAAAAAACAAAAGAAACCCCCACCAAAACAAACAAAAACCCCAAAATAAAACCACCCCCATGTGTGTGTCCCTGTGGAGGACAGGGACACCTTGTGCTGGCACCAAAGCATCTCCCTTGCTGCATCCAGTCCTTCCTGGTCAGAAAAGTCAGGAAAAGAAGGAGAACTTTGAATCTGGTACTGACAGGAGCCTCAGCTCCACCCTGACAGCTCCTCCAAGGGGTGAGGCCCTGGCAGAGGTTGCCCAAAAAGCACCCCCACATCCCATGGGTTTGGGGGCTGCTCTGTCTCAGCTCTGGGGCTTGTTCTCCCAGGAGTTTGGGGTGAGATGCTCTGAGTTCTGAGTGTTCCTGACCCCCTCACTGGCAGGTTTAGCCCAAAGCCAGCTCAGACCCACAGCCCTTGCACCCCAGGAGAGGAGAAATTGCTCACATAAATAAAGAATATGCAATCCCTCCCAAAAGCTGTTCTGGGTTCAGTAATGCAGTTTTTGCTTAGCTCTCCTCTTACAAGAGAAAGGATTTTCCCTCTCCCATGGGTACCAAAGCTGGGCCACTGCTGCCCCTGGTCTGTGCTTGCAGGGCTGCCACAAAATATTTCATTTTTATAATAAACCCCCCTCTGTCTGGGGATTTGTCATTCAGCCTCACCTGAACCAGGAATATCTGCTCTATAAGAGTCCCTTTCATTTTCTTTTCAAAACATGTATTTCTCATGGCTCCTTGCTCCCCTGGTGAGAACTTCCAGAGGTGCCTTTTGGCAGATTTATTCCCAGGTGAGTAAAAATGCCACAGTTCATCCCTGGCTGCTGGAGAGGCCAAAAGGCCCATGGAAACAAGCAGCCTGAGTTTTGGCCTTTCTAAAGTATGAATATGTCTCAAAGTAACTAAGAGTAACTTTTAGAGCAACACCTCTCTGTATCTATGTGGCTTCTAAAGTACAAAATCACAGTCCATGAGAAAAAAAAGGGAAAAATACCAAAATCATTTTGTTTCAAATTTTTATATGTTATAGAGATGCTTTACTATGCAACTGATAAAAACATTTAAAAACACATCAATAAAATGAGCTGCTGATGAGTGCATCCCTTTGCCATATGGAATGTTCAGGAAAAAGATGCCAAAGCCATTTTATCTGAGCTTATATAGGAATAACTAATCAGTAGGAAAGAACCATCAGCATGGACTGGAGAATTTTCCCAGGACAGGGAAATTTCCCAATGGGCAGGACTGATGGAAACCTGTTTTAGGGGGCTTGTAATAATATTCCTGGAGAGGAAAAAAGACTTTGGGATCTTTGCAGGAGTGTTTATCTGTGTATCTCACACAGAGGGTGAGAAGGGGATTGAAGATCTCAGCCAGGCTGGTCTCTGTTAAAAGCAGGTGTCATTTCCCAGGAGCACAAACCAAACAGGATTATGGAGCAGGGACTGAGCCTTGCTGTGCTCCAAGAGTTGCTGTCATCTTTGGGGAAGTGCCAGAATGAGCAGGACTGGACCAAAGGACAGTGACAACCTGGATTCTGTGCATCTCAGAAATGTTTGTAATTGGGAAGAGCAGAGGAACCCCAGCAGGAGATTTTTAGATTGCAGCACTTCATGCACCATGAGTAAGGAACTATGTGAGTTCAGTTTTAATCATTTGTATTGCTGACATCTGTCCCAAATGCCTTTCAAGGTCCAGTTTTTTGCAGCTATTTTTTTTTTTTTTTTTTTTTTTTTTTTTTTTACCCACTAGTTTCTTATTTACAGGAGGAATTGGCTTTCTGCTGGCAAATCTTCCTCATCCTTTTCCTCTCTCAGTCTCTTATAGATGAAAACATGTTTTCACAGAGGAATGAGCTAAGACTGGAAGGCTCAGTTCCCTCCTGTTCACATCCCTGTAGGATTTCACCCTTGCCAGCTCCTCTCTCAGGTTCCAAGCTGCTTACGTATGTAACTTTTGAAGACAGTTCTCTTGTCAGTGTCAGAGGGTTTTATGGCAGCAATTATCTCAGAATGAATACTTTGTTAGGATTAAAGGTTTCAATTAATCTCCTTTTGGGTTTTGTTTCATTGGGTTTTTCTGAAAGTTTCTGTTTGCAAGTCATAGGCTGCTGTTTCATTTCATCTTCCAAACTTTTAATTATTTAAAGTTTTGCCCTTTTTCCTTGGGCTGACATGTTACAGGTTCCCTGTGGGAGTCCAGTTCAGGATTCAGTGATAAAACCAAGTGAAGAGTTAATTGTTTGGGCTCTGTCCCATCCTATTGTCTGTCCTCTGACTTTACAGCTAAAATCCTTAAAATGACATAGCTGGTGGGAACAGTGGCATTCACATGAGGTGAATAATCTCCAAGAGAGCTTTTCAAATTCCCCGTGAGGCATCTTCAGGAAGCAACTGAGCAGTGCTTTTCTGAAGCCTGTTGCACACCAGCTGAGGGTCTGCCCAAAGCTTCCCTGTGCACCACGCCTTCCCTAAACTCATTCAAGTTATTCAAAGAGAATCAAATGACAGTGGGTGTAAAAAAATTATGGAAAAAAATTCAACGAAGTGAAGTCATATTTGTTTTGAAAGTTTGTAGAAAAGGGTTGGATTCTTTTCTGCAATGTTGCCAGGCTCTGATTCAGCTCTGGCAGTAATTATTCAGAGGAAAGATGGGTCCTGTATGAGAGAGAAAGAGAGAAAATTCACATAATTCCCAGGGAGTCTTGACAGTCTGTGCAATTATACTGATTTCTGACATCTCTGGACAGTGGGAGAGGATAAAAATAAAGTTCATATTTGCCATACATGAATTCCTGAGGTGGAAAAGCCAGCCTGTCTCCCAGGGTGCCACACGATCCCACGTCTGCCCGTTTCTGCTCAGGCAGGAGGTCGGCTCTCAGACGCCCTCCCCAGACTTAAAATCTCATTTAAAATTACAACTTCTGCCCAAAACCCGTGTGCTGCCTCCCCAGATGGAACTGGCCTGGCTTCAGCCATCCTGAGGTGGAGCTGAGCATTCTTCTGTTGGCCAAAGCTGGGTGGGAGCAGCTCTGGCCCCTGGGCAGGGTGATCCCAGCAGCATCTTCCACTGCTGGGGCACCCTGCTCCCAAATTCCTGCTCCCAAACTCCTGTTCCCAAATTCCTGCTCCCAAACTCCTGCTCCCAAACTCCTGCTCCCAAACTCCTGCTCCCAAACTCCTGCTCCCAAATACCTGCTCCCAAATTCCTGCTCCCAAATTCCTGTTCCCAGATTCCTGTTCTCAAATTCCTGTTCCCAGATTCCTGGTCCCAAATTCCTGCTCCCAAATTCCTGCCCCCAAATTCCAGCACACAAATTCCTGCTCCCAAATTCCTGCTCCCAAATTCCTGCTCCCAAACTCCTGTTCCCAAACTCCTGTTCCCAAATTCCTGCTCACAAATTCCTGCTCCCAAATTCCTGCTCCCAAATTCCTGTTCCCAAACTCTTGTTCCCAAATTCCTGCTCCCAAACTCCTGTTCCCAAATTCCTGCTCCCAAACTCCTGTTCCCAAATTCCTGCTCCCAAATTCCTGTTCCCACCTGCTGTGGGCACAGTGGATGTAGCCCTGCCCCTTCCACTGCCATTCCCTCTGCTTGCACATTTAATCACTGCCCACTGTGCTGCCTCTGATCCTTCCAGTGTTGTCTGGCTCAACTTTGGCTAAAAAAAGTACACAAAATTCACCAAAATTTTGAGGCATCTAAACAGCAGAACGATTTTCTGGTGAAAATTTTTAGGTATATGGGTCAGTGGGGCCTGGGGAGTTTTTTGGTGCATATGGTTTTGAATCAGGATCAGGTTTGCTGTTCAGGGATTAAAAATTCCTCTCAAGCCTTTGGGACTTCTTTTTAAATGCAGGGAGTTAAATTCTGTTCATCTTCAGTAATTCAGGCATGCACAAATGCACAACAGGTTAGTGACAGTTATTTTAATATTGATGAAAGGCAAAGACTGCATTTAGTAAAACACCTTGCTCTAAACTGGACCTGCTTTCCTCATTAAGTTCCATTTTTCTCTGCTTGTGGAATTGTATTCATACCAAAAACCTGTGAATAAAACATACTAAAAGTGAATGATCTTTATAGAACTGAGTTTATTGAGGATTGTCGCTCCTTACAATTTTCTCTGGTAGTGTTTTGCCCCCAGATTTAAAATCTAGATTGTTCCAAGCCCATTCCAGCCTAGCCTTGGACACTGCCAGGGATCCAGGGGCAGCCACAGCTTCTCTGGGCACCCTGTGCCAGGGCCTGCCCACCCTCACAGGGAGGAATTTTTTTGCTAATATCCCACCTGAACCAACTCCCTTTCAGTTTGAAGCCATTTCCCCTTGTTCTGTCACTACACACTCTTGTAAAAAAATCCCTCTCCCCCTTTCCTGTAGGTTTCCTTTAGCACCAAAACCCCAGATCTTGCAGCTGAAGCTGTTGTGTCTGATGGAGCTAAGTGATGGGGACGTGAGAGTCAAGGCAGGATTCTGGAGGTCCCTGTGAGCCCCTGGCCACAGTGAGCACTGGCCACCAAGCTGTTAAATCTCTGAACAATATTTGCTTTGCCATTGCATCCACCACCTTTTTTTCCCCCTCCAAGCTCTTGCAGGATGGATCCCTGTAGTCAGTCCCTCCCTCCTGACTGCCAGAGCCTCTCATGGCTGGGGTGGTGACTCAGGTGAAGCCCTGCTGTGCCTCTGCTGACTCAGAACCCCCCAGGAGCCCTTTGCAAAGCCAGGCTGTGCTCCTGCAATGGGCCAGCAGATCCCCAGCCCCTGAGCCAGCTCTGGGCAGCAGGTGAGGGTTGGCAGCACAAGGCATTGGCCAATTCTCATCATCCCCAGCAAGGCTCCTCTGAAGTGGCTGATTCCCACTCCAGGTGGGATGGAGCCAGAAAGGGAGTGCTAGCTCCGAGGAATCCACGGTGTACACTTAATAAAAAGAAGCTTTCAAGAGAGGAATGTGTGAGCTCATGCAGTCCCAGGGCAGCAGTAACTCGTGCTCTGACAGGTTCTGTGTCTGAGGCCCATTACCTGCCCCTGCTTGTCCAGGCTGATTGCCTCCTGCCAAGCGAGTGCTCAGCTCTGAGTGGTCAGGAGGTTCAGCCCTTGGGGGCTGCCAGGCTGGCAGGATTGGCTTTCCCAGGAATACAGACAGGGGGTGTAATCACTGTAACCACCTCTCCTGAGCACAAGGTCAGCTGGTGTCCAAGCCCCCATTGCATAGTGCACAGGAAAAAATAGAAAACAGAGCAAAAGAAGAGACACACTTCAACAACAACAACAGCCAAATGCATCAGAGCTTGTTATCATGTCCTTGCCTCTTGAATTAAAAATTACCCAGGGAGATTTTGGAATTTATATCACAGAAGTTTCTTTTTAAAGAAACACGTTTTCTGGGAGCATCTCAGATTGATTGTCCAAGGGCAGAAGGTTGATGGGCATCTCATGGTCTCTCACACTCTAGTTTTATGTCTGGAGAATATATTTTCACTGTCTGTATAAAGGATATTCTCTAGTTTACCTGAGAAGACATTGCCTTTCAATTGGCATCCAGGTACCCCGAGGTGCTCAGCCATAAACTCCTCCACACACATCTGAGCTGTTAGAAATTTCTGTTGATAGGGGAAAGGTGTGTTCCTGAGCTATTGGAAACGTCAGGGGGTGTAAAATATTTCCTGCTTCCTTGAACATTTGGAAATCAAGTGTTTCATTACAGTGGTCATTTGGAAGCTGGAGCTAGCAGCTCTCACTTTTGGGGGAACAGGGATTGTGACAGTAATGAAATAAGAGTGGAAGTGTGAGATAGCTGACAGTGTTCATAAAGACATAATTCCCTCTCAAACTGAACTTTTAATTCAGTGTCAGCAGACTTCCTGAAGAAAACATTAAGGCACAAATGAAAATATTCCTAGAGAAGGCTTGATTTTGGGGGCAGAAGGAGTACAGGGGAGAGAGGGAGAATGATTTCTCAGCACTCCAGGGCAATCCTGGCTGGAAGGGATGCCAGGAGAGCTCTTGTCCAACCTGCTGCTCTGAGAGGGTCAGCTCTGGGATCACACTGGGTTGTGCAGGGCTTCCTGTGGTCTGGCCCTGGAAAACCTCAAAGGATGGAGGCTCGCAGTCTCCTGTGCTCCCCTGACATCACCAGGGAGAGATTTCTGTCAGGCACTTGACTCCAGATACTGGAAATCAGGAGAAAATGTGACCAGTGGTGGCCTTTGAGGCAATTCTCTTTCTGTGGAGGGGCAGGAATGTAAAGCTTTGGGTTTTGGGGAGCAGAACTTTGTTATTTGCCCACTCTGTTTTGGGAGAATATTTATCCCGATGGAGCTCTTCATCCAACTGATACAAGACATCTCTCTCTCTCTTTATCCAGCTGATGTAAGGTATCTAGAGTCTGATGGGCACTTCTAGAAGACAGCAGACAGGAATTCTGGCTGCTGTGGCCCCCACTCTTTGCCCTGCACGGGAAACACTGGGCAGGTTCTTCTGTTTGTTTCCTATTCACTGCAAGGACAGAAACTGAGCTCAGGTTTCAACTTTAATCCCTGGAAATTGCTGAAGAGCAGCAAAATGAAGGTGTGGAGGAGCAGCCTGAGGAGTTCAAGTGTTTGGCAGGCAGTGTCAGGATGTTCCAGCCCCACTCTTCAATATTCCAATTTCAGCATCTGTTTAACCGTGGCTGACCAAAGCCAAGAGCTCTGAGTGTTGTATAATCACAGCTCAAGTTGATACCTGTTAAAGCAGGTGTGTGTTATTAATGCTGGATGTCTGGAAGCAGTTTCAGCTCTGTTGATAAGTCCTCAGGGTTTTCTTCTTTCTTTATTTATGCTTCTCTTAGAATATGCTTAACTGTTTGTATACAAATATCAAAGTTTATTTGTCAGTGGGAATGTAGGAGGTGGGAATTTGGGGTTTATTTACTTGTTGATGCTGACCTCTTTGGGGGATTTAAAAGTAGTATGTAGGTATCCAAAATATGATTAGCTTTTCAGTACCTACCAGTCTTTAGGTTAGACTTTATGGCTATTTAATAAATTCCCTGAGGATAAGGTATTTTTAATATAAATTGTCACAATGTGATGGTTTATTTTAATAGAGTTTTTTCTATGCATAGTACATACTGAATTTAATTGTTGTTTACACAAAATTTCATAAACTTTAAAAAGTCTGTTGAAATATCTATCACCAGGGCAATAGCTGCATTTATGATTGATTTTTATCTGTAAATTTTGACCTGCTTGGAATGGAGACTGGTGTTTTAAAACCCGTTTCTCATATCCAATGCTATTGTAAATGGAAATTTTTAATTTTAAAGCATTTAAGGGAATAACAGCAGGCTTTAAAACTGTGTACTCCACTGAGTGGCCTTTACCTTCAAACCCAGTTACTGTGGGTGAGACTCTCGTATGCCTGGAGGTCGCAAGACTGGATCCAGAGTAAATACTTGATATATAGAAAGAATATTCTGAGTTCTTTGAAATGTTATTCAAGATATCCTGAAGTGTATTTATAATTTATTGGAAATATTTGCTGTTCCAAACTTATTTTTCTTTCTCTATTGATGTAATTTGATGTATACTTACTCTAGCTTGCAATAACCCAGTGTATAACAGATATTTTCCATTTCCTTTGGACACTTTCAGGTTAAGTAACCAGAGGTTAGAATATATTCTCCAAAGAAATCCTTGGCTTGTGGCCAAGGACACTTTGGGGACACTTGATTGGTCCCAATCACTGTTGGTTCTGTCAGGTGAAGTCACAGAATCCCAGAATGGTTTGGGTTGGGAGGGACCTTAAATCCCATCCTGCCATGGCAGGGACACCTTCCACTGTCCCAGGCTGCTCCAGCCTGGCCTTGGGCACTGCCAGGGATCCAGGGGCAGCCACAGCTGCTCTGGGCACC
>VZUI01092710.1:0-21877 GCA_013401135.1 Cettia cetti | reverse complement strand
ACCCTCGGCGCGGGCGCGGTTTCCGCGGGCGGTGCGAGGCGCGGCCCCGCCATGGCGGCGCAGGGGGAGGATCCGCTGGGCTATTTCGCGGCCTACGGCAGCTCCAGCTCCGACTCGGAGCCCGAAGAGCCCCAGCCCGACGAGCGCCCGGCGGGAGCCGGCGCGGCCTCGGGGGGCGGCCCGGGGCGGCCGCGGCTGCCGCCGCCCGACGAGCTCTTCCGTCGGGTGTCGCAGCCGCCCGCCTTCCTCTACAACCCTCTCAACAAGGAGATCGACTGGGAGAGCCGCGTCCTGCGGGCGCCCGAGGAGGTGCGTGAGGCGCGGGGAGAACCGAGGCGGCGCTGGGGCCGCCCCGAGCCCCCCGGCCCGGTGTGACGGGCGCTCTGCTCTCTCCCGCAGCCCCCCAGGGAGTTCAAGGTGTGGAGGAGCAACGCCGTGCCCCCGCCAGAGACCTACAGCCCGCCCGAGAAGCCGCCGCCGCCGGCCCCCGCCCTCGACATGGCCATAAAGTGGTCCAACATCTACGAGGACAATGGCGACGACGCGCCCCGCCAGGCCGGCAAAGCCAAGTTCCTGCCGGACGAGGAGCAGGAGCCGCTGGAGTCGGGTATGGCCTGGCTGGAGGCGGCTGTGCCTCGCACGGGCTGGGCGTGCTTCCAGGGGCGGGCGGGCGGGTTCCCTGCCTGCGCTGGGGCCGCAGCCCTGCCCGGGCCCGGAGGAAGCTCTGCGGGCTTCCGCGTACACTGATGCCCAAGGGCAGAGAGCTCTGGCTGCAGGGATGGGTGGAGGAAGCTCTGCTGGCTTCTCCTGCATACACTGATGCCCAAGGGCAGAGAGCTCTGGCTGCAGGGATGGGTGGACTGCAGTGCCGGTGTTTTGGCTTTCCTGGATTCAACAGAGACCCTCGGGCAGTCTCTCTGATCCTCTCCCCCATTGTCATTAGCAGGGACGCATTAGAGTCTGTAGTACTGTAGTTCTATGAAACCAATAGATTCAGTCATGGTGCTACTATAACAGAAGGTGCTGTGAGAGCTTCAGGTGCTGCTGTATTGACCTTAGTTGTAGATGTAGATCAGATTATTTTTATAACGTTTGCAAAATTTGGGGTCCAAAAGAGGAATCAAATAGGATGTACATGGGATGGATTACTGAAGAAAATATTTACTTATCCTCTTTGCTTTCAATCATGATAGAAGCTATAATGGTAATTTAGGAAGTAAATATTTGATAGGTAGGAGGAATTTTTTTTTTTTTTCTTTAAATTGCTGGAGAAAGATAATAGCCAGCAACAACCAAGAGAACAGAACCAGGAGAAAAAAATCTGGGCTTTTGGAACACACAATGTTGTCATTCATTGGTAAAGTTGTCAACACAGCTTTTCCAAAAGAAGGAATTTTTTTGCTGATTTGCATATTTTTTTTTGTTCTGGGTGTTCTTTCCCAGTAGCAGTTGTTATATCTTGCTCCATGTCTTCTGTATGTTTGCCTTGTCCATGCATTTCTCTTAGTCAGCCTTCATCCAAAGGAAGAAGATAAAAGGTTAATTGATCTTGACATTATTTCCTGCTTCAAAAATATAATTTCTAGCTTTTTCTATTAGCTAGTCAAATTTTTTTTTTTTTTTGACAGGTACTGTACAGTAGCATAAAGCCTCTTTTTAGTTACCTGCAGTAGTTTGTGGTAATAATAAGAAGTAACCATTCCTGTTTTGTCCATGTATGGTCTGCATTCCAAAAATGAGGATGTTGTCAGATAATGCTACAGAGTATTTTTTCCAGCCATCTCAGATGTGGTTAGGTCAGTTGTTCTGAGACAGGATGATGTTTAAGGCAAAAAACTGGCTTTGCTGACTTTGATTTACTCTTTCTTTTATTTAAAGATGATGAAAAAGATGACGAACCAGCTTCTGCTAAGAAACGTAAAGTAGAGTCTGGAGAGCAGGCAAAGAAGAAGAAGAAAGTATAAACAGGGAGTTTTGGATTTAAACAAAATGAGAATTTCAAGGAACTTGGATTCCTCTGCTGGAGTGGGAAACAAATACATGTTTACTGCATTTCTCTCTCGTATTGGGTAGGGAATTTTATTTCTGTAGTATGCTTGCCTTTTGGAAAGCACAAAATTAAATGGACAGTGTTGTGGTAGAACTCATTTACTGAACAAAATTTAAACCTGTTTATTTGAAACAAAGATTTAAAAGAGAGATCCATTGCCATGGATACTTGTGCTCATGCAGGTTACAGGGCTTCACAGTATTTTGTTTATCAAGAAACCTGGTAACGTGCGTTTTTCTGGACTGACTTTTCCATTGTGTCAAAACCTTTTATAAAGGAGTATATACTAAAGATTTTTTAGGTACTGGTCTGTGATATGTTCACATAATGTTGTTTTTAAATGTATGTATAGATTGCAAATAGTCACTGGAATAAAACTACATTTGGAAACATCTGTGGTATAAATACTGCATTGCATGCTTGGTGAATAGGAGCAATGAATTCTGTATTATATGCCATTCACTGATGTGTGACTTAACAGATTCCTCAGGGTTTGTTTTTTTGGTTTAAATAAATACACAACTACAAACTGAAAAAAAATGGACCTAAAAATGGAGTTTAATATTTTATAGTTATTTTGATGTTATGGGATCTTCATCAGTGAAACATGAGACTAACTGATGGAGGGAGAATTGAATCATGTAATGTATTCTTCCTGAAACAGAATCAAGATATTTATGTGGACAAAAATTATGACAAAGCTGTGATAGAGTCTTTGCTGCCAAATTCTGTTTATTTCAGTACAAACAGTTGGTAGTCTTCTCAAAATGCTAGTCAGTATATGTTGAATTTGTGGTATTCTGCTGAATGGGGTTTTGGGTCTGTGTATGACAAGGTACCAGCAGGTACCATCTTGTACTGGGTTGGAGAAAAGGTTGCTGTATATTTTCAGATAAAAATTCTGTGCCTTAGAAAATCTGCAGTGAGATTAGCACCTACTAATAGAGGTTTATGTAATTAAATTTTTAATGTAAAAATTTGTGTTTTCTATTTTCCTTCTGTTTTGGGCTAGCTTTACTTTGGCAGAACAGATTCTGTATAAATATGTGCTAATATGATGTTAATATTTTTAAAGTGATTTTTTTTATCTCAATATATAGTCAAGTTATTCATTTTTAGTGAATATATGAAGTTGTTAAGAAGTTACGCAGCTCTAGCCTTGGCAGTGTGATCATGCTTTCTCTGGGTCCTTGTCTACCTGCAGACTTGCAACTGCTCCTTGGCAGTTTCACAGGCTGTGGGGCCAAATCTGTGATATATTCCCTTCTTCTGTGCTGTTAGTCTGGTAAATTCGATGCCTAGAAGCACAAAATACCCTTATGGAAAGGATGCTTGACTTTATTCTAGAAAACAGTGACTCTGCAAAGGATTTGAGAGCATCTCTGGTAGAAAAAAAATCTACTCCTTTTAAAAATCACCCTGAAGATCACTCCTGCACTTGTAAGAAGCCTGAAAGGTGAAAGGTTTGATGGGGAGTGTTATAAGGAGCCCTCTTCACTTTAGTACATGGAAGGGAAAAATACAGAAGATTTAACATTCCACTACCAGTTTTGGAAGGGATGTATTCCAAAGTGAATTAAAACATTTGAGGGCCCCCTTAGGCCAGTGGGTCTGATCCTGAGGTGCCCGGGCACCTTGGGCTCAGGCCCCGAGGGCCCCCTGAGGCCACTGGGTCAGGGTTAGGGTCAGGGTTAGGGTCAGGGTCAGGGTTAGGTCAGGGTCAGGGTCAGGGTTAGGGTCAGGGTTAGGGTCAGGGTCAGGGTCAGGGTTAGGGTCAGGGTAAGGGTTAGGGTTAGGGTTTGGGTTAGGGCTTTATTTCAGTACATGCACTAGGGAACTCTTCCAGAATCATCCTTCAGTTTCAGAGGGAGGGGAAAACTACTGTTTTCACTGAATAACCACTGCTTTATGCCTGTTGCTTTGAACAAAATTTGTTTTGTTGAAATTTGTGCCTGGCACTTGGCCTCCACCTGCTGATTTGACAAAAATTTTCCGAACGGATGAGGATTTCTCCCACATGCAAGCTGCCACAAGCTGGAACCCTGGCTGCCCTTGGAGTGCCAAACATCTCCTACACACTGACATCAGCACCCTGGGTGGCTGACTTTAGTTTCCCACAGAAAAGGGCCACCGTTCGTGTGCACTTCGCTCTGCCCGGCACCTGGCCTCCACCTGCTGATTTGACAAAAATTTTCCAAAAAAAGGAAGATTTCTCCCAGATGCACGCTGCCACAAGTTGGAACTCTGGCTGCCCTTGGAGTGCCAAACGTCTCCTACGAAATGACATCAGGAACCTGGGTGAGTGACTTTAGTTTCTCACAGAAAAGGACTAAGGTGCATGTGCACTTCATAGTGCCTGGGTTAGGGTTATGGTTATGGATTTTGCTAGGGTTAGGGTTAGGGCTAGGGTTTTATTTCAGTACATGCACTAGGGAACACTTCCAGAATCATCAGAAAATGGCACTTGACACAGCTGAGGCCTCCATGTGCCCACCTTTCCTAGCACAAACCCAGATACCAGACACTGTCCTAGCAAGCTCCAGGATGAGAGATACTGTCATGGCAAAGCTTATGGTGTGCCAGCCCTCTGTAGGGTTTCTCAAAATACATTTTTGAGTCCTACAGTAGTTCTGTTTGCTAGTGCAGTGCTCCTTGAAGAGTGTTACAGCTGAAGGTTAATGTCACCAGTACTGGAAATAGGATGCATTCCCATGACTGCTGTGACCAAGGAGGCTTTTGTCCCTTTATTTTTTGCTCTGCTATTCCACAGGGCAGCTCAGGAAGTTACTGTGCCTTTTGCTCCTCTTGTTTTCAGACCATATGATATATGTAGTTATATACTGGATACGTAGATCCAGTTTTCTTGATGTTAACACCATCTGATACTCACTTTCTAAGGAGAAAACCAGCATGTCTAGCCTGGGAGAAGAACAATTAATTGTGTTATCTGTAGGTTGAGGGAATCTTCATGGTAAGCAGTGGCCATGGCAGCTTCCCTGTTCAGAAGAAATGGCATAAACAACTCCTCGCCTTTTTCTGAATGAGACATCAGAAACAAGGCTGTGAGAGCTGTGTGAAGCTGAATTATCTGGGTAGGTTGGTTCTGTAACTGGAAGTTTTTTTGGTGGAGATGCTTCAGTGCATTGTCTTCAGGAAGAGATGATGAGAGATGACAGTGCTGCAGCTTCTGAAGCAACTCAAAAGACTTCAAAAAACAGATTCTCTTCAAGTTTGGGCAGCTAATAATGAAAATTTGTTGACGCATCAGGCTCTCTGAAACATCTAAGTGAACACCAACTAAACTTAAACTGATAGCTCAGATGTTCAGAAAATCTCTTGCCCCGGATTGTCTTTCAAGGGAAGACACTGACGGTGAATACACCCCTGCTGACAAATGGGGAAGATTGCCTCTGAAAATTTGTGCTTTATTAACTCATCATTCTACTGTTTTTATGATGAATCAAATTTGATTACAGTCATTGTGTGTAATGGGAAAAAAAGGTAGCAAAAATGCATAGAGGTTTAATTTGATGAAATTCTTGTAAAAATTTGTCAAAATCAGAAAAACAGTATCTAGAAGGCAATTAATTTGCAATGAGCACATTGTGTTGCTTCAGATGCTAGCACAATAGCAGCTGCAGTACTTGGCTTTCCAAGAGACACAGGATGGTCTGGAAAAGAAGAATTCACATCAGTATAAAAGTGCAGTGTTGAGGGTAGTGGCAGGCAGTGCTCCTTCCCAGAAGAGCTGACAGGAGGTTGTGGTGAAACATCCCTCTGTTACTGTGCTGTTCCTGTTTTGATGCAGACTACTGCTCTTGAAGCACTGATTTGTTTACAAATAGTTTGTGATAAGCTTAGTGCTGCCAATATGAAAGTAAATCCAGAGAAATGTAGTGTGGTCCATAAAGACTGATTTATTGTGAACCTGGAGTCAGCACAGGAAGAGGTGTTTTTGTCGTTGGAGAGGAAGAGAAGCTGTGTAGTGCTGGCTCAGTCCAGTGACAGGAAGCTCCTTTGCTGGCTTGCTGATCGTAGAGAATCATGGCAGAATCAGGACAAAAAGATGCAATGCTTTCAGTCAAGCATTAACAAGTCAAGTCAATAACATTTGGATTTTCTTTTCAGGCTTGAAAGGATCTTGTTCGTGTTTATGTGTTAGCTTGCTGATTTTATCCAAGCCCCTTTGGCCACTGGTCACAGAGGTTTGTGCTTTTGCTTTGGGTGTGGATTGGATGTGAGAACAGTGCAGGACAGTCTTAAAAGCATGGAAGATGATTACAGCTGAACTGTGTGTTTTTGTAGGATAAATGATTGTACCAGCTGAAAAGGACTATGGCAATAGCTATAGCTGTGCAGCATTTCCATTTTGAGAAATGCATTTTAAGGACACCCACAATTCCTTGTTAGACTGGAAAAATCTGAAAGGTTGTTTTGCCAGTAGCTGGACAAATCCCAGGGTCCTCAGGCCTGGGCACAAACATGGTGGTACCAGTGCCCTACAGAGATGAGCTTGCTGACAGGCCAGTTGCTCTTGCAGCAGCTGAGTGGGAATGGCTGTTCAGGCACGTTCAGGAGGAGATGCCAACCCCTGTGTAATTCACAGGAGGGCAAATGTTAGAGGAAAAGAATTCTCAAAAACACTAGCATAAGATGTGATTAGAAAACCCTTGAGCAAATGGAGGCATCTTGCTAAGAAATCTGATTCCATTACTGCCAACGGCGCTTTCTGGCTGCACTGACTGAGGTGAAGTTCAACAGATGATGTAGCAAGAGGCAGTGATCAGCTGGGCAGGCTGTGGCTGTCTCAGAATGTCAAGACTGAAGCAAAAGCAGGATTTCTGTGCAACAAAATGTTGGCAGAATACAGAAAACTGCTGAAAAGAAATACTGTGTTTTCATTGCACAGGAGGCTTCCTGTGAGATGTGTGAATCTTAGGGAGTAGTTCTGTTCTAAGACAAACATGTTGGTAGCAGTGGGCTGCTTCCTAAAAGTTTAAAAATCATATAATTAGGAACCAAGAAGTAGCAGGAATAATGGAGGGATAAAGATTGCAGTGAGCTAGCTCTTTATGCTCAGAGGATCACAGACTAAAAGGAATAACATCATCTTCACAGGAATCCATAGAATTCGTGTCACTGTTAGAAATGTGCAAAGATCAGTTGGGGCTGGAAGGCAGAGTTGCAGCGGAGATTGGAAGGGACTTGTGCTGCTGGTTCCTTTGAACAGTTTTCTTCAGGGCACTTCTGAAAAAAGCAGGAATTTTCAGGGAAGCCAGTGCCTGTGGAGCTGGATTGATGGAAGAATGCAATGAATTCAATGAATGGAGATAAGCATTTTTAGTCCTTATCAAATAATTTTATCAGGTCTCTTCATTTAGAAGATGAAGTGGTCTTCATCTTTAGAATATTTTAGTCTTGGTAGCTTAAGAAGACTAAGACATATTTGCTTTGCTGTAGCTGTGAGCAGCAGCACAAGAACTCTGTATTTTCTTGTTTTCTAACAAAGTAGAATTGTTCTTTAGAGCAAACCCTGATTTTCATCTCTTCCTGTAACTTCTCCCACCATATGTTTCTTGCTGTAGATGGACTGATACAAAAACAAATAAGAATTAATGTAGGGTAACCCCAGGAAAGTGTAATGGGGAGTTAAACCTAAACCACAGCACTTCTCAGGGGAGGATTAACACACCCTCCTCAAACCAAACCACCAAACAAACAAGAACCCTGCCAGCAGCAGGCTCATAGCAGAAGTCATTGGGGAGTCTTTCTGTTGGAAGCAGCACATGGTCCAGTTTTGTTTAAAAAGTAACCTCTCTGACACAGGCTGGTGAGGGATGTTTTGAGGAACCAGGCCAGGTAATGTGAGAGACTAATTTCACTTCTGTTGCAGAAGGGATCACTGCTACTTAATGAAGACCTAAATAAGGGGTTCTTTTAAACACAAAAAAGTTTCTCTGTTAGGCTTCTGATCTAGAAATGTGTCACTTTCTGTGGTAGTCCCTTCCTTAGGACTGATAAGGCTAAGGCTTATGAGACTTATGAGGCTAAGATTGATGAGGCTAAGAACTTATACGTTGTCTGAAATGTTTCAGAGCTGTATTATTTAATGCAATTACAAGGTTGGTAATGGCAAGGACTAGTTTAAAACATTCTGTTTTAATAGTTAGGAATACTGGAGTTTGTACAAGATCTAAGGTTTGCTTACCATTAGTGACTTGTTCTCCCAGGAACCTTTGTGCATGGCTCTCGGATCCTTGTAAAGAAGCTGTATCTCTGGCAACTGTGCCACCATGATCTTTGACAATAGAAATGAAATACTGCTTCCCCCTTGAAAACTTACTCTTTTTTAAGTATCTATATAAAGGCCATTTGCAGGTTTTCCAGCTGTGCTGCTCCAGCAGAGAGCGCTTTTGTTACCGTTGGCACAGAGCCTGTTGAATCATCTGCAGCTCAGCTCTACTCTGCAGAACCCAATTCCCTTCTAATTTTCTTTCTAATGCTTGATTAAGTGTCTCTTGAAACAGTACACATCTATTGTGTAATTTCTTGATATCTTGCTCTAGACAAAGGTGTTTTAAACAGCTTTTGCACTGTAGATTTCACGTGATTTTTAAATGCAGTGTAAGGAAAGTTACCATAATCCTTTCTCTTTTTTTAAAAAAAAATCTTATACTGATTTTAGTCAAATGTATTTGTCTCAACAAAGCAGTGAAAATCGATATGAAAATAATGAATGGTTAAATGTCATGCTAAACGTCTATTTCAGACAAACTACTGAGTTTCAGCGTTTCTAACTTGGAAAAGAAAAGCCCAAAAAGGGGTTTTTGATCTTGTGCTTGAAAAAGGTATAGTTAGTTTAAATTTAAGAGTACTCGAGAAAAACTCTTCTTTCTTTAAAATAAGAAAGTGAGGAAAAAATGGCTTTGAAAAGTTGCATTTTTCTTATAATAGCATGGACTTCTAACCTTCCTTTATAGAAGGTTACAAAAATAAGGCTGGAATGTGCCTTCCCAAGGTGACCCAGCCCATTGGCTGCCCCAGGCCAGCCAGGCCCACACCATTCCTGTCAAACCTCTTGGCTTTAAAACAGCGCTGGAAGGGAGGACAGTGATGCAACTAGCCCCACCAATCCTTCTGCCTGTGCTGGCAGCTTGGTGCTTTAGTGAATCAGTAGAAATCAGCAAAAACGTGCAGTTAAACAATACAGTTTAACTTTCTTCATTTTGAGGACACATATAACCATCTCTAGCACCTTCATGGTCTACAGTGTTCACACAGAGCAAGGACTCCTGTGTAAGCACAGGTGTACGTGGCTCAGGATGATATATTCAGCGTTATAAAATGTGATTTACCTCAGGATTTGCCTTGGTTCTTTGGTTTTGGCATAGGTAAGGGAATATAAAAACATTTAATGCAATTTTAAAAAATTACTAATTCTAGACCAAATGACAGAGTTATAGCAAAAGACATAATTTCTGAGGCCAGTTTGTCTGGTCACAGAATCTGCTACAGTGCACTGCATCCAAGTTTCCTTGGAATAGACTTATGCTGAGGATTGTTAAATGCTGCTGAATGATAGCATTTAATACTCAGGCCCTGCAGTTTAGTCAGAAGTTAAATTCACCCCTAAAACCAACTTTTTTTCTCAAGCCTATTCAAAAGAAATGAAAATACCATTATACTTGAGAGAAGCAGTGGGAGTTCCAGAGATGGAATCAACCCACTGTATCTGTTTAGGGTTTTAATTAAAAAGACCTCATTTAATTTTTCACAACATATGAAGCTGAAAGATAATGGTCTTATTCACTGTGAAAATACCTAATGTGATTTGCTTGTAGGGCAAATGTTTCCAGGGATGGATAAGCCATGTGGTAGGAAACTTCACTTGATGCTTGCTTTGGCTGCAGCAGGACAGTAATGCTGGGGGTCTTCAGCAGTTTATATTGGGAATATACTTTAGACCCTGATTTTTTCTTTTCCATCTCATGCTGCAAAAATCCCATAGATTTTAACAGCATTCTGCTGAAGTTAACCTGAGAAACCATCACATTTAATAACAGCACTAATTCCCATGATACTCTCCCAGATTTTCCATCAAAACTGTGTTTATATCCCAGATTATACGTACACACTTGAGCATTAAAAACCAGAAATACTGTCAGCTTGGGAATTAATCCATTTCAGGTGATCAATTTCATCTTGAACACTTGTTTGTTCTTTCAGCTATATTGCAAATGGCTTTTGTTTGCTAAATTAGTAGCTCTTCTGTTTTTATAAGAATAAGGTTTACTGACTCTCCTGGTTAATGCTATAGGGTTTTGGAAGCTCTATGTGACCGGTTCTATTTCTGATACCATCCTAAAGGATGCTCTTTAATCGTGGCTCCATTTGCGTTAGTAAGTTGCTCAGCACAAAAGGAGAGTGCCTGTAATGTGACCTAGTCCGTGCTGTGGGCTCGCTCAGCTTTGCTCCCACGGGAGCAACGCCCAGCAGCAGTCCAAGTGCATTCAGTGCACTCCTAGAGTGCATCCTCTGATTTAGCTTCATCTGACAGGAATCCAGCTGGTGCACTCTGGAAACCAACGTGGAGTCTGCCAGGCTGGTAGGGAGAGTCACTTCAACAGCCGCCTCCTGCTCCACACCGAAATACTTGGGCAGGCACACGCTGCCCGTGCGAGGGCCCTGCTCTCTCAGCACCCCGGCCCCTCCAGCACACGCCTTTGCCCCCAAAAGACACCCTGCTGGGGAAAACACAGCTCTCTTCAATGTTTCTGCTCTTGGTAGCACTCCAATATCGCCTTCTAAAGTCAGCTCTTTCCTCGCCTTAGATTGTGTCTCTCGTATTAATTGATTCACTGGTTCTTATGTTGCAAAGGGTGGCGGCGAAGAGTAAATTGCAGCAATGATCATTGCTTGTGGGTTCCCCAAATGGTAATGTTTCTTCTTAGAGATAGTATGTTCATTCCTGCAAGAATCTACACATGTGGATGAAATTCAGCTATGTATTAATCCCACCACAGGCAATGGAAAGTCTGTTGTCTGTGAGCTAATTGCACATGAGAATTTACAGTGCCGTGACAATAGCAGAGCCTCTGTTTCTAGATGGGGGCTGATGCCTTGTGCACCTTGCAGCAGAGTAAGGAAAGAGATCTGTGGGGTTTTTTACTCCTAGAAAGAATGGATTGCTTTAAACGTCTGTGCTTTCTTCTCAGGAAAACTTAACTGAATTTTGCAAGCTTAAAAATGCATTTTTTCATTTTAATATAGATGTCTTAAAAGATTAATTTCTCCCTGAAGACATTTGGACAAGGTGGAGAGAGATTGATCATTTCCAGATGTTCTTTGCTGACAGGCAAGAAAAATTCTGCTTCAGGTTAACACTTGTGGATTTACTTAAAAAATATACATTTTGTATACAAACCTGCCAGGGAGAGCACGAGCCAGTGCAGCAGGGGCTGAGATGCACAGATTTGCAGTGTCATAGCTGCATTAATAAGGTAGGGCTTGCCCCTGCTGACTGGGCTAAAAGCCTCGGGAACTTCCCTCCCTGTAATCTCCTATGGACAGGCAGGGGAGATGGATGTGCTTTTCAGACAGAAACACCACGTGCAGTGTTCTTTGAGCTAGACACTTGGCTCCACGGTGTTTGCTGAATCAAATATATTAAAATAGATAATTCACTGTTTCTTTGATGTTTTGGGAACATTTCATACTGGGATTCCTAAACATTGCACACTAAATTCTGGCAAGACTTGGTTCAGTGAATGACAAGTAGTTTGACTTCAGGCTTCTGGGAAGTGCCCCAAATCAGTGAAGCAGAGGGAGCTGGTGTCCTACACGTCACCAGGGAGGACAGCCAGGCCCATGGAGCAACTGGGCACTGGCATCTTGCTCCCTGTGTGTCCATCTTGCTTCCCTCAGTGCATGAGCAGCACTCCAGCATCACACCTGCAGTTCCTACCCCTCTTGCCTCTGCACAAGCAATGGAGTCTCACTCTGATACTGGCTGTCTCCAGTGGCTACAACATGAAGACTTCTTTGTGGTGAAGGATAAACATCAGTCATTTCTGTAGGAAACCCTGATGCCTAGGAAGTGCAGATTCTTTTTCAGGTTGTTCTGGTCTCTAAGGCAACAGCAGCCTGGGCATGAGAAGCAAGGGAGCTCATTCCTGTCAGCAGCAAAGGAAATGCCTCCTTGGGAAGCAGTCCTTCCTAACAACTGTTGTCCTTCTCAAATGGTGTGTGGAACCAGAAAGGCCACTGGAGACCAGGATGCCTTTGTGAGTCACAAGCTGGTTTTCACTGGGTGGGCAGAGGTGGGGGCAGCCAGCGGAACCAGCCCTGCATGGTGCCTCCTCGTGCCCGTTGAATCCTGAAGGAATAGGTTTCCATTGGAATGGTCAGTAAATCTGCCTGCTTTCAGAGGCTGCTGACTGCTAAGACTGTTTTAAGTAACTGACAGACAAAAGACTGATAAACCCATTTTCTTATCTAGAGAGGAATCTGTCCTTGTGAATGGCAAAGCTCAGGGCCTTGGGATCGTTATGGGCAAAGCCCCTCAGAAGGCCCAAGGAACAGGTGTGTGATGACTGCAGTGGGTGTGAGGTCTAGAGATGGTGAAGGGCCACTTCAGGAAATGAATCTTCTATGGAGCTGTGTCACAGCACTTGTCCCAATGTCCCAAACCTCAGCTATGACAGAGTAAGAGAGGGGAAGATGGGAGGGAAAACTAGGGGGGCATCATTCTCTGGGGTTTTTCAAGTAAAGCAGGTAAATATCTAAATGTCTTCATTGAGCCCCTGTATTCTTTAAAAGGGAAAAATACACTAGCTTAGAGCATTAATTGATTTCTTGTATTTCTGGAGCAGGCAAAGTGGAGGGGGAAGGTGACTCTGAAGTCAAATTTTGGAGTGTTTTCTATGAGAGAAAGATGTTGATAGGAGGAGGGGGCAGGACTGGGAAAGAAAAAGGAACGTTCCAGTTTTTGTCCATAAAGGGCAACGTGCTGTGCAAAAGACAGCTTTGAATCCTGAGACAAGGTGCTGATGATATTTAGGTGTTAAAACTCTGAGACAATACAGTAGTTAACAAAACATGCACTTTACTGCCTCAGTAGTGTTGCTGAACTGATCTGTCAGTTTGGGGATTCTTCCCAGAGCTGTGCAGCCGGCAGTCTCTGGTGTTTGCTTAGGGTTCTTTCTTTTCCCAAAATGTATGAAGATCTGAAGAAGCACGTTCAGGGTGTTTCCTCAGGGTTTTCCTTTCTCAGCCTGCTTTGCCACACCAATAGCTGCCCAGGTGGGGTCCTGCCTGTCACATGTGTGTGCAAGGTGCCAGCTCAGAAAGGTTAACTGGTAATGGGGTCTCATTGCATAATTTAGCCTGTGACACTTGATGAACTGGATGCATGATTAGAATGTGCTATTTGGGGATACATCTTCCAAAGGGATGTTAATAATGGCAGCTTTACAATTTGACCTGATTTTCTTTTGTTGCTGGTTGTGAGGACAGAAGCCACTACACAGTTAAAATCTGTTTTGTTGTGTTTGGTTGGGTTTTATTTTGGAAAGAAGTGGGATAATTTTAGTTCTTCAGCAGTAAAAATTAGATCAAAATCCTGGCAACTGTGCAACATAAATGAGCAACCTTGCAATAAAAGGGTTTTTGTCACCTTGGAAACACAGTTTGAATAAGCCACTTGGAGTAATTTTAGTTTCAGACTTCCCTCTGCCCTTGTCCCTCCCATGCAAATTCTGTTTTTACACTCAGTATATCCGGTGTTTCTTTCATATATAGACAACAGGGAAATTTGCCAGACAAAAGTGGAAGAACACTGAAAATTACTTTGCACATGATGTTTCAGAGCAGAAACTGGTGTTTGGAAATACACAAAATTAAACCCATCCAAAAATAGATTTTTAAATCCACCATTTTAGATCTCAGAGCTCAATGTAAAAAAACCATAAGCTTAACTTTAAATTATTAGTTTTTATATGCCAGTGAGTCGTCTTATACTGGAGAAGAGTATGGCATTTAGGAAACAGATTTTAGCATTAAGAAGCAAAGTTGAGGGGTTAAATAAGGAGAAATACACATTGAAAAATTTATGTAATCTACTGGATATGCATGGTTTTTCAGAATCCCCAATATTGTGATATCCATGTGAAATTTGTTGTATTAAAATGCTGTGGGTCTTTGTTGTGAACATTACACAGATTATGCTGTGGCATAGCTGGAAACTCAAGTAATTAGAGAAGAGATTAGGATAAAGTAGTGCTTCTATCCACTAAAGAATGTAAATATTTTGAATATTTTCAATAGCTTACACTTCTCTAACAGGTCTCACCTGAAGAGTGTCCTTACTGTGAGTGCCCACTAGAGAAAGCACAGAAGCCTTTGGAGCCTTTTCCGAATACTTGGTCAGCTGAGACACATTGACTTTCCACTCCCATGGAGACAATATTTCAAAGTGAAAAGTAATTTGATTTTCAGTTATTTAAAAGAGTAAATTGCATTTGAATATATATTTTATCCAGGTAATATTCCTGGGAGCTCAGAGGAACCCATGCTGGACTGGCTGGTGGTCCCTGTACCAGTGCCTGCTGTCGCTTCTGCCTCCAGCAGTGCGGTTTGCTAGGCTGGGCAGGGGACAGTGCCACCCAGGACCATGTGCCATGGTCTGAGCAGCCACAGAATTCTGGCCAGCAGGAAGTTACACCAATACATCATGAGACATGATGAGGTACAACAGCTGACTAACATTTGGGTTAAATACTTGGAAATGCTTCCTAACCACATGACCACATGACTGGTGAGGTGGTTGGGATAGTAACAGGACCATATAGTTTGAGATACTTAAACCCAGATTGATAGGAATATGAGCAAATGGAGGACATGTGTGATTAAGGGAGCACAAATGAGATTCTAAATCTGTTTTTCACCTCCATTTCCATGGATTCTGTTTTGTCTCCCAGGAGTGACTGAATGTTATGATGGACATCAATAATTAAAAGAAGCTTGACCGTAGCACCTTCCCATGAGCTGGTGTGCTTTTGCCATTCCTTGTTACCACCACAGTGAGTGAGTGCTGGGAGCAAGCTGTCAGCAGATAGTAAGCAGCAACTCTGGCAAATTTGCAAATAAGGGACTTTCCCCGCTGCAGCCAGCTGGCTTAAGTATTAATCTTCTTGCTGCACTGCTCTTTACAAGTCAAGAAAGCTCATCAGGTCAAAACATGTGTTCCATACTGGCTGTCCAAAGCAGGAAAACCTTTTTCTCTGATGAAACACAGTTTTACTTGATAGGTGCACTCCAGGACATGCAAAAAAACCCCTCCATGGTTCCTCACCATTAACGTCTCTGATTGCTCCAGTTGGTGCATACACAATGGAGAGAAAGAAGAGAATATTTCACGTAAGAAATTCCACAGATCTCTCAGCAGCCTGAGGTGATATGCTGTCTTTCTCTGGCTATTTTTTTCCCTGATTTATTTTGGCTTTGTAACATACAGGATAACTATAATGAAATAATCTTATATGCATGCATGTAAAGTTCTTTGAGTAATAAAATTATTTAGCTTATATAAAAGAGAAAAATAGACTGGGTCCTTGCAGCTTGTGAAAGTCATTGCTAGATTTTGCCTACAGAAACATCTGTAACTTAAAATTTAAGATTATGAAAACACATCTTTAAGGCATCCTTGTGATTATCTTAAGTCAAGTACTTTGAGCACAGTGCACTATATACAGTTCTTAAAAAGGATCAATATTTAAATTTAAGGATGTTTCCACTTTTCTTTCCATATATTGCTGTTCCCTGATACCATATTTAGAAACCTCTTATACTCTGCTCTCATGTGAAACTCAGAGTTTGGAAGTTGATGATTTGAAAAATCGCTTTTTCTAATGGTAGAAGTGGAAGAAAGGAGAATCTACTTTCTTAAAGTTCCTAAGGAGCTTATTAACTGTGTTTCCCCAATCTGGCATTTTGTTGGCTGATAGTAGGTAGTTGGAAGTCATTCAATATATTCATACAGTGTTGTAAGTTTTGCAGGATTTTTAATAAATAAAATTTGCATATGCAGCATGTTTTAAGGCCCTGTGCATAATGTGATTTATGATAGACGTACCTTGCAACATCCCCTGGGCTGTGGGGATGGCCTGGCAGAGCCAGGTGTGCTAAGGGTCTGCAGGTGTTACAAGCGCCTGTTCAATGTTAACAGGGGCTGCTAAAGGACACAGCTTGAAAACCTTTCAGCTCCACCTAGGTGGGGAATGAGAGTCACAAATGTTACATTTAATCTGAATTTGGATGAACAACCAAATTCTGCGAGAGCCTGAATGGTGGTGGAGACTTTGTGAAGGCACAAGGCCAAGGAGGAAAGATGGAGCATGGGTGGACATGGATGAGAGCTCTGCTGCTTCTCTGTCCTCCTGGGGCAGAAGTGGCAGGACCACAAATATAGTCCTGGCCTAAAGGACATAGGACAAAATAGACAGAGGAATGCTTAGTTAGTGATTTCATTCATTTCTCATTCACAGGCAATCTCCTGATGTTTTGAGCGTAAGTTTGAAGCTGTTTTTCTTTTATTACACAAATATATTACACTATTTGCTCGTATTTACTTTCACTTCAAGCAAGGTTGAGTGCCACCAATCTGCTGGTTTTGTCTCCATGTTAGGAGAAGGTAATTGTGATGGTCATGATACCGACTATTTTTACTCTATGGGTCATGCTTTGGCTTCTTTATATCCAAAATACTTTGGTATTTTTAGCATATCTTCAGTGAGACTGACATCCTACCATAGCACTGGCATGTTGTAAGATTGCAGGAAGAGGTGGTAATGACAGCTCTGAAGTTCAATGACATGTTTTGAAAAAATAGAGGTGTTAACTTGCATTTTCTAAAAGGTCAAATACTAGCTTAAAAAAGTAAGATGCTAACAAGAGCATTAATTACTGTCTTATTTCTGCTTAAGCAAAGTGCAGAAGGCAGAGCTGTGAATATTCCTGCTGCTTAAGTTAGCTGATAACTATGAACAGAAGAAGAATTTCCATCACATTGCTCATTTGAATCTAGGTTTACCTTATATGGCTCTTAAAGGGCTTTCCTGTTTAATTTTAATTACAGTTTAACAGGACAGGTAGACCATGCCCTTTGAAGCAATGGACTCCGCACTTCATATAAAGGCAGAGTAACCATCCTGATGCTGTAGGTCACATTGCTCATGCCACTGGAGTCAGAGAAGAATTGATGGTGGCAGTGGCTTTTCAGAGGCGTGTTACCTCCTGGTGAGAAGGGACCCACGTTTTGTTGGACGTGGCCAAGCAACAGCAATGCAGGTGTACTGTACCAGGTGTAGGATCGCGACAGCGGTGCCTCTTAAAGGCCTTTTGGTTGAGGAAGATTTCTGGCAAGGATGCTCTCTAGAAGGAGACAGTGGTTTGAGCCAAACACTTCACTGCTCTTGGAGTCTCTAAAATCTGCTTTTCAAAAGGGCAACTCCAACTGCAAATATTTCCAGTGACCAGGGAGCAGATGGTGGACCCATTTTGGTAATGAACACCTTCAGCTTTTTCCAGCCTGTTGTCTATCAACCTCCTCAGGTTTAGAATAGAAATGTTTCATTCTCCCACTGGTTTGTCTTCATAAGATAAGCAGCTATATTCTGGGCCTCTGGGGTGCCTTGGCTGGCCAGTTCAAAATAGGGTGTGCGGGTAACAAAGGTCTGGATGACTGTAGTGGTGTCTGCATCTGAGAGAGATCAGTCGTTTGGCAGGCTGGAGATAAGACACACAGCTATTAGCTGCCTGATAGAGTTTCATGCACTCTTATTTCAGTCCATTTTGATGTCAGGAAGGCAGACGCTTTCAACAAAAAGAGTGCTCATAGATTTTATTGGGGCATTCAAATGCTTCCAGTTCCCAGCTGTCATCAGCTCCACTTAAGTCATATAGTTGTCACTTTATCCCTCTGTCTGCGACAGATCTTGAGAGAAGAAAGATACTCATTTGTTAAGCTTTAATGAAACGGAGACTCATTCATGTTTCCAGACACTTTTAGCTTTACTCACACAAATGAATCCCACTGAAGGAAAATAAAGTACATCTTTCCACAGGTACATCTAAAATTAATAAGAAACTATTATTTCAGATGCATGGGAGGAGAGCTTGTATGCAATGAGGGATGGAATTTTCTGAAGTCAGACTGGAGCAGTTCAAAACCAGTCCCCAATGTGTACAAAAATGAAAGTGGTGTACTTAGGAAAGCACAACTTCTTCAACCTATCTGCTGAGGCAGAGCTTATCTTTGATGCTGTCAGCAAGGCTGTAAAGGTTATTTTTCAGTCTTTTATGAGGAAATATTTAGCTTCATAATTTCATTATTCAACTATAGCAGTGCCCAAACATTGCTACCTATGCACCAGCATCTTCAGGGATATCCTTCTGATGAATGCTTTTTTTTTTCCCCAACTTAAGTTGGACTTTTTGCCTGCCCAGTTATTTACAGTTCTCACATTATCAGCTTGGAAAAAATTAGGTAATTGGTGAAATCTCAACCTGTAAATGAAAAAACCTTTAAAAAAGGTTCCCCTTTGTACCATCAAAAGAACACTGTTTTCTCTTCACTAAAAGTTACACTGTTTAACTGGTTCTATATATTTGCCTGTCTCCTAACAAGAAGCCTCTTCAAGTCTATGCAAGCTCTAGTCCCATTCTCTTCAAGTAGCTTTTACTTTTTGTAGAAGGCCGAGTAAAAGGACTCACATTCAGCACTGTGTGCTTTGCAGCTCCTGAACAAAACAGGCTGAGCTGAAAACAAAAGCTCAGCTTTGACTCTTCCTCCACTGGCTCAAGTTAGTTTCAGCCAGATCCTTAATGTTACTTTATCTGCAGGGGTTTTGTTGGGTTTTTTTTTTTTTTTTTTGTGCAATCAATGCCAACACTGTTGGGCAAATACAGGATGCATAGGGATTTAAAAAAAAAATTCAGCTGCCAAGAAGAAAAAGTGCTTTGTAACAACAGTTTGGAATGGAAACAATTTTCTAAGATACAGATCAAACTGTGTTTATAGACTCAACTATTGGCAGCTTTTCACCAAGCTATTTCCTGTGTGCCTATTGCATAGAGGAATAATCTAAGTACTTAAACTAACATTTAAAACCATACAGAACATGAAGGAAATACTGTGTGAAGCAGCATGGAAAACACGATGGTGTTGAATTTTCTTTTGCTTCCATAGCTAATACTCATGGGAGAAGGCTGTAAGTACTGCACACCAAATGCCAGTACTCCAGTTCTTTGCACAATTTGGTCCTTACTCTGGCAAGTACTTACTTTCTACTAATACTGGTTTTATTGCTGAAATATCCAAATAACAAGCATTTAAAAAATGCCTCCAAAATTAGACAAACTCGCTAAAAGTTACATAGTTACTTTAAATGCAGAAAGTTTTTATTCCTTAAAAATAATTCAGAAAATCAAGGGCACACATGAACAAAAGGAATCTGATTTCCCATTAGAACATGTGGAAAATCTGAAGGTCTGAAGATAAGGTAGATGTAAACTAGTTTGCTCAGTTTGAAATGGTTGCAACAAATGTTTCCAGCAGAAAAAGCCCAGTAATTCAGCTGCTAGCTGGAATCTTTTTGGTGTTTTTCAATGGGGCAGGTTTCTGCTCCCAGACTTCAAATGCATGCCCTTTGCTTCAGGCATGCATGTGCTCTGGCACAGCTCACCTCCTGATAGCATCAGTAAGGTTGGGGCAGTCAGGCTGTGGTGCCCATGCAGAATTTTAACGGGGTTTTTGTCGCTGATGTTCTGCTTGGCTGGACTTTATTCCTTCTATCCAAGCCATGTCTCAGCTAGGGAGCATGGCAGCTCCAGTAGCGGAAAACTTTATGGTTAGGAGAGTAATTTAGGGTGGATGGAACCTCTGGAGGTTATCTGGTCAGTCCCAACACAGAGCAGGAGCCATGTAGGTGGCTTTGGCAAGGGCCAGACAAGTTTCCAATGTCTCCAGGATAGAATTCCACAGTTTTTCTGGGCAACCTGTTTTGTCATCTAATTATGACATGCACAACATTATCAAATTTGTTTATACTTTTCTTCTTCAACTGTATCTTTACTGATCAGTTCTGGGAGCTGTAGTAAAAGGCTTAGCTTTACATACTGATTCTAGCTAGAAATCAAGCACTTTTGTTGGGAAAGAAGGCCACCAAAACAGGTAAGAACAGTTCAGGTGAGGTGGTGCTGGGCTTTTCCTTTAACCTGGGCCCTTGGGTAATGAAGAAAACGTAGATGCATGCTGGAGATGGACATGGACTGTACACTGCAAGTGTGCAGTCAGAAAAGCATTGACAGTTTTGGATTTATGCATTTCTTGCACACCAATATGCCCGAGATGCAGTTCCAAACCCAGTCCATGGGTGCTGCAATGCAGCTGCCAGAGGGAGCAGGGTCTGAGGCTTGCAGGGATAGAGGCCAGGCAGATCCACCGGGACTCACAGCTCCTCATCTGCACAGCAGTGAGTATTGGGACCATCCCAACCACCACCATCACTTCTGGGATTTTTCCCAACCAAAGGTATTCTGGAATGGTTTTACATCTTGTTCTGAAACCCTTACACAGATATTTCACAATATGTGTATTTAAAGGAATGCCAATGGTTACAAAAGACAGGATGGCAAAATAGCATTTCAAGATATTGCATTGTGACATATGATAACTATTGTGAGATTGATTTTAGATGAAGAGAAATCGCAACTACTCTGTAATGATTTGGTTTTACTTTGTAGAAATACAGGTATTACCGGTTACTACTGTTGGTGTCTCACATATAAAGATTCAAAAATTTAATCTAATTTTGTTCTTTGGGAAGATTTCATTTCAGGTGAGCAAATTGTTAGACCTTCCTCAAAATTCAGTAAGAGAGGAAATCTATGAATATGTGTAATGCTCATATGTGGCACATTGCTTTTTCTAGAACCAAATGAGCACTTGAGGATTTGAGTGCTGTGCTGGGCATGCAGAATGCATGGAATGCCTGTCTGCACCTGGCTGCCTTCCACAGCGAGGTGACAGCCAACCTACAATGGGTAGGAGATGGCAGTGGGTCCGCTGCTCTCACCACAAGACACAAGGTGATTGTTTTAAGTTATGCCACACAAAAAGCTGCAAAATATAGTCCTGAAGCTGTTTATAATGAAATTAAATGTAGGAGATGTAGAGTCAGGTACAAATTAACCAACAAATACGTCTCAGTACTTTATCTTGGTAAAAAAATCAATGCCATATCATCTCCTAAGATCGGTTTTGAAGGGCTGTGCATTTGCTAAGGGAACCAATGCAGGATGGAGCTGAGCAGCACGTACACCAAAACTGGATTTTTGCCCACTTGAGCAGCCTCAGCACATTATTTGCCATGTCCTAATGCTGTTTGTCGTCTACCGCGTGGCATTTAGGCTGGGATGGAAACAGCTGCTAAGAACGAGGCCAGCCCTATCCCCTCACACCAAGCCCGCAGGACCTGCGGAGAACCTGCCGGGAAGCCAGAACTGCCACAAGCACAGCCTAAGCCCAGGGGGCAGAAACAGGCTTTCAGCCCACGGATTTGTTTCTTTGTGGACGGGGGGAGGCAACATCAAGGGAAAAGAAGTATTTAAAATATGCTGCGATTCCTTTGGTCTTTGTCAAGAAACGCTAGGCACATGGCTGCCGAAGGAGATGATGACACTGGGGGCCGCCGTGGGGAAGGGGGTACCGATGAGGAGGCCGCGCCAGGGCCCGGGAATGCCGGACCCCCGGCCCCGGGCGCCATGCGG
>VZUI01092706.1:0-13740 GCA_013401135.1 Cettia cetti | reverse complement strand
TTTGGGATTTTGGAGCTCTAAAATCTCAATTTTTGGGGGGAAATTTTGGGAAATTTTGGGGAATTTTGTGGCTCTAAAATCCCAAATTTTAATGGGAATTTTGGGGAAATTTTGGGGAATTTTGGGGCTCTAAAATCCCAAATTTTGGGGAAATTTGGGGCATTTTTGGGGTGAATTTTGGGGATTTTTGGGGCTTTTTTTTGGGATTTTGGAGCTCTAAAATCTCAATTTTTGGGGGGAAATTTTGGGGAATTTTGGGGCTCTAAAATCCCAAATTTTAATGAGAATTTTGGGGGAATTTTGGGGATTTTTTGGGGAATTTTGGGGATGTTTGGGGGGAATTTTGGGGTGATTTGGGGGGGATTTTGGGGCGAATTTTAAGGATTTTGGGGGTGAATTTTGGGGTTTTTTGGGGCATTTTTGGGGTTTTTTGGGGGCATTTTTGGGGCGATTTTGGGGTGAATTTTGGGGATTTTGGGGCTCACCACCAGCTCTTGGTTCTCGCGGGTTCTCCGGAGCTGCCCCCGCCAGGGGGGGGAGGGGCGCCCGTCTGTGGGGGAGGGGCGGGCTCGCGATCCCCAAAAATTCCCAAATTTTCCCTCCCCAAAATTCCCAAATTTTTATCCCAAAATTCCCAAATTTTTCCCCCCAAAATTCCCAAATTTTTATCCCAAAATTCCCAAATTTTCCCCCCAAAAATTCCCAAATTTTTATCCCAAAGTTCCCAAATTTTCCCCCCAAATTCCCAATTTTTTTTCTCAAATATTTCCAAATTTCCCTCCCCAAATTCCCAAATTTTCCCTCCCCAAATTCCCAAATTTTCCCTCCCCAAATTCCCAAATTTTACCTTCCCAAATTCCAAAATTTCCCTCCCCAAATTCCCAAATTTTTCCTCCCAAAATCCCAAATTTTACCTCCCCAAATTCCCAAAATTTTCCCTCCCAAAATTCCCAAAATTTTTATCCCAAAATTCCCAAATTTACCCTCCAAAAAAACCCAAATTTTTTCCCAAAATTCCCAAATTTTCCACCTGAAATTCCCAAATTTCCTCCCCAAAATTCCCAATTTTTTACCCCAAAAATTCCAAAATTTCCCTCCCCAAATTCCCAAAATTTCCCTCCCCAAATTCCCAAATTTTTCTCCCAAAATTCCCAAATTTTCCCCCAAATTCCCAAATTTTCCTCCCCAAAATTCCCAATTTTCCCCAAAACCCCACCTAAAACTTCCTAAAAACCCCCAAATTCCCCAAATCCCCTAAAATTCCCCTAAAATTTCCTAAAATTCCCAAATTTTCCCCAAAATTTCCCAAAATTCCCCCCAAATTCCCCAAATTTTCCCAAATTTCCTAAAAATTCCCCCAAAATTTCAAATTTTCCCCCCAAAATTCCCTTTTTTTCCCCCAAAATCCCCTAAAATTCCCAAATTTCCTCAAAATTCCACCAATATTTCCACAAAATTTCCCAAATTTTCCAAAAATTTCCCAAAATTCCCCCCAAATTTCCAATTTTTCCCCCTTAAATTCCCTCTTTTCCCCCAAAATCCCCTAAAATTCCCAAAATTCCTCAAAATTTCCTAAAATTCCCAAATTTCCTCAAAATTCCCCCAAAATTCCCCAAATTTTCCCAAATTTCCTCAAAATTCCCCCAAAATTTCCAAATTTTTCCCAAAAAATCCCCTAAAATTCCCCAAAATTCCCCAAATTTTCCAGTTTTTCCCCCCAAAATTCCCTTTTTTCCCCCCTAAAATCCCCCCAAATTCCCAAATTTCCTCAAAATTCCCCCAAAATTTCCACAAAATTGCCCAAAATTTCCCCCAAATCCCCCAAAATTTCCCAAATTTCCCCAAAATTTCCCAAATTTTCCCTTTTTTTACCCGAAAAGCTCCAATCAGGGAGGTCCCGGAGGGGGCCGGGCCCGGAGGGGCTCGGGGAGAGCCCCAGGCTGGAAAAAAACCAAAAATTCCCAAAATTTGGGGATTTTAACCCAAAATTCCGGCAGAATTTGGGGAAAATCCAAAAATTTTGGAAGAAAAATCCAAAAATTTGGGGGAAAACCCAAAAATTTTAAGGAAAATTCCAAAATTCTGGCAGATTTTGGGAAAAAATCCAAAAATTTTGGGGAAAAAATCCAAAAATTAAAGGAAAAAATCCAAAATTTTGGTGAAAAAAAAATCCAAAAATTTTAGGGAAAATTCCAAAAATTTGTGAAAAAAACCCAAAAATTTTTCAAAAAAATTTAAAATTTGGAAGGAGAATCCCCAGAAATTGGAAATAAATCCAAAAATTTGGGGATTTTCACCCAAAATTCTGGCGGAATTTGGGGAAAATTCAAAAATTTTGGGAAAAATCCAAAAATTTTGAGGAAAAATCCAAAAATTTGGGGAAAAATCCAAAAATTTTAGGGAAAAATCCAAAATTTGGGGATTTTTACCCAAATTTCTGGCAGAATTTAGGAGAAAACCTGAGAATTTAGGGGAAAATTCCAAAAATTTGGTGAAAAAATTCAAAATTTTGGGGAAAAAAAATCCAAGAATTTTTGGAAAAAATCCAAGAATTTGGGGAAAAAAAAAAATCCAAAAACTTAAGGAAAAAATTCAAAAATTTGGAGAGAAAATCCAAAAATTTTACAGAAAAACCCAAAATTTGGGGATTTTAATCCAAAATTCTGGCAGAATTCGGGGAAAATCCAAGAATTTGGGGGAAAATTCCAAAAATTTGGTGAAAAAATTCAAAATTTTGAGGAGAAAATCCAAAACTTTGGTGAAAAAAATCCAAAAATTTTTGGGAAAAATCCAAATATTTTAGGGAAAAATCCAAAATTTGGGGATTTTTTACCCAAAATACTGGCAGAATTTGGGGAAAAAATCCAAAAATTTGGGGAAAAATCCAAAATTTGGGGGAAAATCCCAAATTTGAAAGAAAAAACCCAAATTTCAGGGGAAAAAAAAAGAAATTTATCCAAAATTGTCCGAAATTTTCTGATTTTTCCTCATTTCCTCCAAAAATTTTGGGAAAACATCCAAAAGTTGGGGGAAAAATCCCCAAAAATTGAGGAAAGATCCCAAAAGTTGGGGATTTTACCCCAAAATTCCACCCAAAAATTGGGGGAAAATCCCAAAATTTTGAGGAAAACGCTGAATTTTTTGGGAAAAATCCCCAAAATTTTTTGGCTAAACCCCCCAAAATCCCAAAATCTCGCGAGAATTCCCCCCAAATCTCATTCGGGGTCCCAAAATTTGAAGAAATCCCCGAATTCCTTCAAAATTTCCCCAAATTTTGAGGGAAAAAACCCCCAAAAATGAAAATTCCCGCCAAAACCTCCCCCGCGAGGAAGCCCCGCCCCTTTTTCACTCACCTCTCTCGCCATTGGCCGAGCCGCTGAGGGGGGCGGGGCAAGGGGCGGAGCGAGCGCGCCTGCCGCTCCGCTGGGAGGCAGAAACGTCAATCAAACGCAAGCCACGCCCACTTTCCTTAAAACCTCGTTTAGCGCTTTAAAACCGCGGGGAAACCACGCCCAAACCCCTCAGGCCACGCCCACAAGTCCATCCCTCATCCAATCAGCGCTTCCAGCCCCTCCCCCACCCTCCGGGACCCTCCCGGGACCGTCCCGGGACGAACCGAACCGGAGGATCTTGCGCGCCGCCATCTTGGGGACGCCAGGAAGTGACGTCAGCACGCACAAGCGCGCCTCACGTTTTTCCCATTGTTTTCCGCCATGTTGTACGGAATGAGCGTTAGCGGGCGCGCCGTTTTGTACGGCAAAACAGCGCGGCGCCATTTTGTCACCGCTTTACTTCCGCTTTTGGGGCGCCGCCATGTTGTACGGAACGAAGCGGGACCGCGCCGGAGTTGAAACGCAAAAACGATTTAAAATTAAACTTGAGGCTTTTCAAATCAATTTATTTTTGTACGGCAAACCCGGCAACGCGGCGCGGGTTTAGTTTGGGATGTTATTTGGGTTCCAGACCATTTTACGGCGAGTTTTCTGTTCTTCCCTCAATGGAGTTTTTAAGCAGCGCCTTTCACAGGCACCGCCGCCTTCTCCGGAATTTTTTCCCCCCAATTACAGGAATTTTGTCCATTTTAGGACCCTGTTGAGGCGATTTTTTTAAACGATCGCCGCGCGCCGCCATTTTGTACGGAAGAAACGCCGCGCCGCCATTTTGCACGGCAAAACCCGCATCGCGCCCTTTGCGCATGCGCCGCCGCCATGTTGTACGGACTAACCGCAGCGCGCCGCCATTTTTGGCGCCCACGCTTCTCCTCATGTAGCGCCGCCATGTTGTACGGACTCAGCACGGCGCCGCCATCTCGCTACGGACACCGCGGGCGACCAAATTACCCCAAAACCACCCAGAATTCGCCCCAAATAAAAGAGTCGGGGGTCCCCGTTTGGAGTTTTTTTTTATTTTTGGGGTCCCCCCGCGCCCCACTCAACCCAAAGTTTCCTTCCAGGGCCTTTTTGGGGTCTCTGAGGGCGGCCCCGGGGTGGCCCCGGGGGAGCTGAGGGGGTTTTGGGCGAAGGTTTGGCGGAGAGGACCTGGGAAAAAAAAAAAAAAAAAGAATAAAAAATAAAACGAAGCAAATTTATGGATTTTGGGGAGGGGTCTCCCCAATTTTTGGGGGTTTTTGGGGGGTTTTCGGTCACCTTTGGCCGCCAGGTTGAGGTGGTTCTTGAGGCGCCAGCGGCGCTGCTCGGCCTCGTGCGTGGCCTGGGCCTCGCGCCACTCTGGGAGCCCCAAAAATCAGTCTGGGAGCCCCAAAATCAGCCCAAAATTGCCCAAAATCAACCCAAAATCAGCCTGGGAGCCCCAAAATCAGCCCAAAATTGCCCAAAATCAACCCAAATCCACCCAAAATTCAGCCTGGGAGCCCCAAAAATCAGTCTGGGAGCCCCAAAGTCAGCCCAAAATAGCCCAAAATCAACCCAGAATCAGCCCAAAATCAACCCAAAATCAGCCTGGGAGCCCCAAAATACCCCTAAATCCACCCAAAATGCCCCAAAATCCACCCAAAATGCCCCCAAATACCCCGAAATCAACTCAAATAAACCCAAAATCAGCCTGGGAGCCCCCAAATCCACCCAAAATAGCCCAAAATCAACCCAAAATCAGCCCAAAATCAGCCTGGGAGCCCCAAAATCCACCCAAATCCACCCAAAATTCAGCCTGGGAGCCCCAAAATGCCCCAAAATCCACCCAAATCCACCCAAAATTCAGCCTGGGAGCCCCAAAATCAGCCCAAAATAGCCCAAAATCAACCCAAAATCACACAAAATACCCCTAAATCCACCCAAACTGACCCAAAATCCACCCAAACTGACCCAAAATAGCCCAAAATCAACCCAAATCCACCCAAAATCAGTCTGGGAGCCCCAAAAATCAATCTGGGAGCCCCAAAATCAACCCAAACCCACCCAAAACGCCCCAAAATCCACCCAAAGTGACCCAAAATAAACCCAAAATCAACCCAAATCCACCCAAATCCCCGAATGTTCCAAAATCCCCAAAAATTTCCCTCAAAACCCCAAAAATTTCCCCAAAATCCCCAAATTTTCCCTCAAAATCCCACAAAAAAAATCCAAAAAACCCCAAAATTCCCAAAATTTTCCCCCCAAATCCCCAAAATTTCCTCCCAAAATCCCACAAAAAAATCCCACAAATGCCAAAATCTTCCCCCAGACCCCAAAATTCCTCCCTGAATCCCAAATTTTTCCCCCAAAATCCCACAAAAAAGCCTCAAAATTCCCAAAATTTCCCCCAAAATCCCAAAATTTTCTCCCCAAACCCCAAAATTTCCCCCAAAATTCCTCCTGAAATTCCAAAATTCTCTTCCAAAATCCCACAAAAAAATCCAAAAAACCCCAAAATTTCCCCAAAAATCCCCAAATTTCCTCCCAAAATCCCACCAAAAACCCCCCAAATTCCCAAATTTTCCCCAAAATTCCAAAAATTTCCACCCAAACTCCAAAATTTCCCCAAAAATCCCAAAATTCCTTCCAAAATCCCAACAAAAAACCCAAAAATTCCAGAAAGTTTCCCTCAAATTCCCCAAATTTTCCCCCAAACTCCAAAATTTCCCCAAAAATCCCAAAATTCTTCCCAAAATCCCACCGAAAACCCCAAAATTCCCAAAATTTCCCCCCAAACTCCAAAATTTCCCCCAAAATCCCAAAATTCCTTCCAAAATCCCAACAAAAACCCCCCAAATCCCCAAAATTTCCTCCCAAAAAACCTAAAGAATCCTAAAATTTCCCCCAACCCCAAAATTCCTCCCAAAATCCCCTTCCAAAATCCCAAAAAAATTCCCCAAATTTTCCCTCAAAACCCCAAAATTCCCCCAAATTCCCAAAACTTTCCCAAAATCCCCAAAATTTTCCCAAAATACCCTCCCAAAATCCCCCCAAAAAACCCCAAAATTCCCAAAATTTCCCCCCAAATTCCCAAAATTTCCCAAAAAGTCCCAAAATCCCCTCCCAAAATCCCCCAAATTTCCCCCCAAATTCCCAGAATTTTCCCAAAATCCCCAAAATTTCCCCAAAAATCCCCAAATTTTCCCCAAAATTTCCCAAAATCCCCGAATTTTCCCCAAAATCCCCCCAAATTTTGGGGTTTTTTTCCCGCCATTTTCTCACCTTTTTTCAGCTGCCGGAAGATGCCGCCCTTGCTCTGGGGGGCGTGGCCGGGGGGCGTGGCCGGGGGCGTGGCCAGGGGCGGGGCCACGCCCAATTTGGCGCGGAGGGCGGGGACTCGCAGCAGCCCCGTCTGCAATAGGCTGAAGCTGTTGGACGTCAGCCAATAGGTGAAGACGGCCTGGAAGCGGCGACCAATCAGCATCGAGGATGGGCCCGGGGGGGCGTGGCCACGAGGAAAAACAGGAAGTGGAAAAAAAATTTGGGAATTTTGGGTTAAAAAAGGAAAAATTTTGGGGAATTTTGGGGATTTTAAGGGGGGGTTGAAGAGGCCACGCCCATTTTTAGGAGGCCACGCCCGTTTTGAAGTGGCCACACCCCTCTTAAAGTGACCACGCTCCTCTTAAAGGGACCACGCACCTTTAAAGTGACTACACGCCTTCTTAAAGTGACCACGCCCATTTTCAGGTGGCCACACCCCCTCTTAAAGTGACCATGTCTCTTTTAAAGTGACAATGCCTATCCTAAAGTGGCCACACCTCTTTTAAATTAGCCACGCCCCCATTTAAAGTGACCGTGCCCTGTTTAAAATGGCCACACTCCTTTTAAAATAACCACACCCCCTCTTAAAGTGGCCACACCCCTTTTAAAGTGACCACGCCTCTCTTAATGTGACCCCACCCTCTCTTAAAGTGGCCACACCCCCTTTTAAAGTGGCCACACTCCTTTAGAAGTGACCACTCCTACTCTTCAAGTGGCCACGCCCCTTTTAAAGAGACCACGCCCCTTTTAAAGTGACCCCGCTCCTTTTAAAGTAACCACGCCCCTCTTAAAGGGACCACACCCCTTTTAAAAGTCACCCTGCCCTTTTTAAAGTGGCCACACCTCTTTTAAAGTAGCCACACCCCCTCTTAAAAAGGCCACACCCTGATTAAGCTGACCACGCCCCTTTTAAAGTGACCACACCCCTCTTAAAGTGACCACACCTCTTATAAATTGGCCACACCCATCCGTAAGTGACCACACCCCCTTTTAAAGTGGCCACACCCTTCTTAAAGTGACCACACCCCCTTTAAAATTACCACTCCTTAAAGTGGCCACACCACCGAAAGTAGCCACACCCCTTTTAAAGTGACCACGCCCCTTTAAAAGTGACCACACCCTATTTAAAGAGACCACGCACCTTTAAAATGACCACACCCCCTCTTCAAAGTGGCCACGCCCCCTTTTAAAGTGACCAAACCTCTTTTAAATTGGCCACACCCCCTAAAAGCTCTTAAAGAGGCCACGCCCCTTTTTATAATGACCACACCCCTCTTAAAGTGACCACACCCCTTTAAAAGTGACCACACCCCTCTTAAAGTGACCACAGCTTTTTTAAAGTGACCACACCCCCTTTTGGCGACCACACCCCCTCTTAAAGTGACCACACCCTCTTTTAAAGTGGCCACACCCCATTTAAAGTGACCACACCTCCTTTTAAAGTGGCCACACCCATTTTGAAGTGACCACACCCCTTTTAAAGTGGTCATGGCTTTTAAAGTGACCACACTCCTCTTAAAGTGACCACACCCTGTTTTAGAGTGGTCACACCCCTTTAAAAGTGACCACGCCCCCTTATAAATTAACCACACCCCCTTTTAAAGTGACCACGCTCCTCTTAAAGTGACCACACCCCGTTTAAGCGAGGCCCCGCCCCCTTTGAGGCCCCGCCCCCAACTCACGGTGGGGAAGTGGACGATGAAGGGCAGGAACAGGAGGGGGAGGAGCCTCAGGATTTGACGGACAGGCCCCGCCCCCGGAGCGGCCACGCCCGTCTCCGCCCCCAGCTGCGGGCACAGGGAGATGCAAATCAGCCACGCCCCTCATTTGCATAAATAAACCCCACCCACTTCTTACCTTAATCCCTTTCAAACCCCCCCAAAATTAAAAATTCCAACCCAAAATTTCCAATTTTTAAACCCAAATTTTCGGGTCTTTTAAAGCAAATTTTCTCTTTTTAAGGAAAGTTTCTATTTTTCAACCGAAATTCCCATTTTTCCCTCCTAAAATCCTCTTTTTTCCACCTAAAATTTTCAATTTTTTCCCCCTAAAACGCCCAATTTTTTTCCCGAGATTTCCGTTTTCCCAAAAAAAAAAAAAATCCACTTCCTTAACAAAAATCTCATTTTTCCTCCTAAAGTCCTCATTTTTTCACCCAAAATTTTCATTTCTCCTCTTAAAATGTTCATTTTTTCACCCAAACCCCAATTCTTTCTCCAAATTCCATTTTCCCCAAAAAAATTCAATTTTTTCTTAACAAAATTCCCATTTTCCCTCGCGAAATCCTCATTTTTCCCCCTAAAATCTTCATTTTTCCTCCTAAAATCTCCTTTTTTCCCAAAATTTTCATTTCCCCCCCCCAAAATACAACTTTTTAAACAAAAACCCCATTTTCCCTCCTAAAACCTCATTTTTTTTTACCTAAAAATCTTCATTTTTTCACCCAAATCCCCATTTTCCCGAAAATTCTAATTTTTTTCACATAAAAATCCCGTTTTTCTCCCAAAATCCTCACTTTTTCAGCAAAAATCCTCTTTTCTTCTCCCAAAATCCTCATTTTTTCTCCCAAAATCTTCATTTTTCTTCCTAAAACTTTCTTTTTTTCACCTACAATCTCCATCTTTTCACCCAAATCCCCATTTTTTCCCAAAATTCCCATTTTTTTCTCCTAAAAATACCATTTTTCCCCCTAAAACCTCATTTTCTTTCACCTAAAATCCTCATTTTTCCACCTAAAATCTTCATTTTTTTCCCCCAAATCCCATTTTTTCCCCCCAAACCTCGAGCACGAGCCAGGTGGAAGCACTGACCAGCACGGGCACCCAAAATCCCGTTTATCCTTCTAAAATCCTCATTTATCCTTCTAAAATCCTCATTTTTCCACCTAAAACTTTCATTTTTCCACCCAAAATTCCCATTTTCCCCAAATTTCCCATTTTTTCACCTAAAAATCCCATTTTTCTCCCAAAATGCTCATTTTTTCCACCTAAAATGCTCATTTTTCCACTTAAAATCTTCATTTCTTCACCCAAATCCCCATTTTTTCCCAAAATCTCCATTTTTTTCCCCAAAAAATCCCATTTTTCTCCCAAAATCCTCGGGTTTTTTCACCTAAAATCTTCATTTTTCCACCTAAAATCCTCATTTTTCCACCTAAAATCCTCATTTTTCCACCTAAAATCCTCATTTTTCCACCTAAAATCTTCTTTTTTTTTTCCCCAAATCCCATTTTTTTGCTCAAAATCCCATTTTTTCCCCCCAAACCTCGAGCACGAGCCAGGTGGAGGCAGTGACCAGCACGGGCACCCAAAATCCCGTTTATCCTTCTGAAATCCTCATTTATCCTCCTAAAATCCTCATTTATCCTCCTAAAATCCTCATTTATCCTTCTAAAATCCTCATTTTTTCACCTAAATCCCCATTTTTCCCAAAATTCCCATTTTTTTCACCTAAAATTCCTATTTTTCCCCCAAAATCCTCTTTCTTTTTCACCTCAAATCTTCATTTTTCCAACTAAAATCTTTACTTTTTCACCTAAAATCCTCATTTTTTGACCTAAAATCTTCATTTTTCCACCTAAAATCTTGATTTTTTGACCAAAAATCTTCTTTTTTTTTTCCCCAAATCCCATTTTTTTGCCCAAAATCCCATTTTTTCCCCCCAAACCTCGAGCACGAGCCAGGTGGAGGCAGTGACCAGCACGGGCAGGATGTAGAAGGGGTCGGGGGCGGCCAAATTTGGGAACCAGCCCAGCCCCCCCCGGAGCAACCCCGGCACCGGCGCCGCCGCCATTCCCTGCAGGGCCAGGAAAAAAGAGACAAAAAGGGGGGTCTGGGACCCCCAAAACCCATGAGAAAATATTCGGGAATTTAAGAAAAAAAATTAGGATTTTTTTCAGAATTTTTTAGGATTTTTTCAGAATTTTTGGGGTTTTTTTTCAGAATTTTAAAAGAATTTTTTCAGAATTTTTTGGGATTTTTTTCAGAATTTTTTGGGGTTTTTTCAGAATTTTTTGGGGTTTTTTTCAGAATTTTTTGGGGTTTTTTTCAGAATTTTTTAGGAATTTTTTCAAAAATTTTTGGGATTTTTTCGGAATTTTTTGGAATTTTTTAGAGAATTTTTTAGGAATTTTTTCAGAATTTTTGGGGATTTTTTTCAGAATTTTTTAGGAATTTTTTCAGAATTTTTGGGGATTTTTTAGGAATTTTTTCAGAATTTTTTGGGATTTTTTAAATTTTTTAAATATTTTTTCAGGATTTTTCTGGAAATATTTGGGATTTTTTTGGAATTTTCTTGGAATTTTGGGGGATTTTTTTTTCAGAATTGTTTTGAATTTTTTCAGAATTTTTTCAAGAATTTTTTGGGATTTTTTTAAAAAAAATTTGGATGTTTTTTCAGAATTTTTTGGGATTTTTTACAGAATTTTTTAGGAATTTTTTCAGAATATTTTGGGATTTTTTTCAAAATTTTTTGGGATTTTTAAAATTTTTTTAATATTTTTTCAGGATTTTTCTGGAAATTTTTGGGGTTTTTTCAAATTTTCTTGGAATTTTTGGAGATTTTTTTCAGAATGGTTTTGAATTTTTTCAGATTTTTTTTCAAGCATTTTTTGGGATTTATTAAAAAAAATTTTGGATGTTTTTTCAGAATTTTTTGGGATTTTTTCAGAATTTTTTGGGATTTTTTTTCAGAATTTTTTTGGGATTTTTTTCCGGAATTTTTGGGGATTTTTTCAGAATTTTTTTGGATGTTTTTTCAGAATTTTTTTGGATGTTTTTTCAGAATTTTTTGGGATTTTTTTCCGGAATTTTGGGGATTTTTTCAGAATTCTTGGGGATTTTTTTCAGAATTTTTGGGGGATTTTTTTTTAAATTTTTTGGATTTTTTTAGATTTTTTTTTCAGAATTTTTTCAGATTTTTTTTAGAATTCTTAAATTACTATTATTATTTTTTTTTTTTTTTTTTTTTTTTTTTTTTTTTTTTTTTTTTTTTTTTTTTTTTTTTCAGAATTTTGTAAGAGCTTTTCAGAATTTTTCGGGGGTTTTTAGGGATTTTTTCCGAATTCTTTGAGATTTTTTTCCAAATTTTTTGGGATTTTTTTCCCCCCCTGCATTTTTTGGAATTTTTTTTTAGGATTAATTCTAAAATTTCAGAGAAATTTTTTTTAGGATTTTTTTCGGAATTTTTTGGAATTTTTGGGGATTTTTTCCAGAATTTTTTGGGGGCAATTCTGGAATTTTTTGGGCTTCATTCCCGAATTTTTGGGTCTTTTATTCCCAAATTTTTGGACATTTTAACCCAAATTTTGGGGGATTTATCCCTGATTTTTTGGGCATTTTTCCTTAAATTTTTGGGGCTTTTATTCCCAAATTGTTGGACATTTTTACCCAAATTTTTTTTTGCTTCATCCCCAAATTTTTCGGGTGAAATTCCCAAATTTTTTTGGGGATTAATTCCCAAATTTTTCAGGGCTTCATTCCCAAATTTTGGGGGATTTTTGCCGAATTTTTTTGGCATTTTTCCCAAAATTTTTTGGGGCCAATTCCCAAATTTTTTGGGGTTTCATTCCTAAGTTTTCGGGGGTTTCATTCCCAAATTTTTGGGTGTTTCATTCCCAAATTTTTTTGGCTTCATTCCCAAATTTTTGGGGTGCAATTCCCAAATTTTTTCGGGCTTCATTCCCAATTTTTTGCTGATTTATTCCAAATTTGGGGGGATTTATCCCTGATTTTTTGGGCATTTTTCCTTATATCTTTGGGGCTTCATTCCCAAATTTTTTGGGTCTAATTCCCAAATTTTTTGGGTCTAATTCCCAAATTTTTTGGGGTTTCATTCCCAAATTTTTTCGGGCTTCATTCCCAATTTTTTGCTGATTTATTCCAAATTTTGGGGGATTTTTTTCTGATTTTTTGGGGATTTTTCCCGAATTTTTTTAGCATTTTCCCCCAAATTTTTTGGGTCTAATTCCCAAATTTTTTGGGGTGCAATTCCCAAATTTTTGGGGTGTTTCCAAACCTGCACCAGGGGCACCAGGAAGCCCCGCAGTGGGTTGACGTCGTGACCTCGCTGAATTTTTTGGGGCCAATTCCCAAATTTTTTGGGGCTTCATTCCCAAATTTTTGGGGACAATTCCCAAATTTTTTTGGGCTTCATTCCCAAATTTTTGGGGCCAATTCCCAAATTTTTTGGGGCTTCATTCCCAAATTTTTGGGGACAATTCCCAAATTTTTTTGGGCATCATTCCCGAATTTTTTGGGGTGCAATTCCCAATTTTTTGCTGATTTATTCCAAATTTTGGGGGATTTATCTCTGATTTTTTGGGGATTTTTCCCCAATTTTTTTAGCATTTTCCCCCAAATTTTTTTGTCTTCATTCCCAAATTTTTTTGGCTTCATTCCCGAATTTTTTGGGGTGCAATTCCCAAATTTTTGGGGTGTTTCCAGACCTGCACCAGGGGCACCAGGAAGCCCCGCAGCGGGTTGACGTCGTGACGTCGCTGGTACGAGGCGAGCTCCGAGTAGGCCACGGCCACTGAGGGGTTAAAAAGGGGGCGTGGTCAATGAAAAATGGGCGTGGCCAACCCAAAAAGAGGCGTGGCCAACCTTAAGTGGGCGTGGCTAAATATTACCCCATTATTTTTTGTATTTATGCCTCAAATTCTTCCTAAATGTCCCAAAAATTTTCTCCAAAACCCCTCAAAAATCCCAAATTTTCCCCCCAAAAATTCAAATTTTTTTCCTCAAAATCCTCTCTAAAGCCTGAATTTCCCCCCAAAATTCCCAATTTTCCTCCCAAATTCCCAATTTTCTCCCCAAATCCCCTCAAAAATTTCCAAACTTCCCCCAAATTCCAAATTTTTCCCCCAAATCCCCTCAAAATTTCCATTATTTTCCCAAAAATTCCCAATTTTCACCCAAAAATCCCAAATTTTTCCCACAAATCCCCTCAAAAATTTTCAAATTTCCCCCAAAATTCCCAATTATTTTCCCAAAATTCCCAATTTTACCCCAAATTCCCAATTTTTTCCCCAGAAATCCCAATTTTCCCCCAAAATTCCCAAATTTTCCCC